>CM029015.1:42736568-43038376 GCA_016801055.1 Panax notoginseng
AAAATTTGAGGATTGGGCAGGAGGTGCACTGCACCCACGAGGAAAAGGCTTTATCATCCCGCCCACATTCTCAGAGCCACCACCGCAGCCCTCGCAGACGGATGAAGCGGGCCCGTCAACTCAAGCAGCTGCTGCCACTAGGGATCGACAACTCTAAAGGTTGGAGCGAAAGGTCGACGCAATGTATGACAACTTCACAGTGTTTGCTACGGGTCTGACGAGGTCGCTCGCGGAGGCATTTAGACATCAAGGGACAACGCTTGAGTGGCCACAATTCGGGACGGCTGTACCATATCCACCACCGGATTCCCCACCCGACGAGGGTGGCGCAGCTGAGCATTAGGGGAGTTTTCTCTAACCCTATACCTTCATTCATTGGGGCAATGAATATTATAAGTTTGGGGGTATTGGGGTAGTAGGGTAGTTGCATATAGTATTTACATGTTTAGTTTAAAGTTCATGTTTAGTGTAAAAATTGTGCATGTTTTATGTGTTAGAGAATAATTGCATATTATTTTTTTATGTGTTCAGTCATTATTATTATTATGTGTTAGTATATGTTTAGTTACATTTGTTGTTGAGTGCATGTCTCATAAATTCTAGCTTTACGGATATTATGTTTAGTCGATGATGAACTTGAATCTTGATAGATTGTTGAATTTAATGGATGTTTTAAGCTTAGTTATAATGTTTTACATGATATGATCCATGAAGCTGTTTAAATGCTTTCAGTTTGCACAGTCGCGTTCACAATTACTTGTAGGCATAAGAATTAAGTGTTGCATTGCTTGATAGGAAATGTGGTTTTAAAAAGAGAACTATGTGGAAAATGGACTTAGACTATGACAAACATTGATAATCAAACTTTGGGGACATATGGGTATGCTATATTCTAAAATAAAAAAATAAAAAAATAAATAACGTGGCTAGTCTTATTTCGGGGCCCTGGTTACTTGAGTAAGTACGCCCGTAGGGGTGTCTTAACACCTAGCGCCCTAAGGTTTTTTATGGTCTGGGAGTCGTTGGTTGAAAGCTCACTAAGGGGTAACAGTGTAGCCTAATAGAATGAGGCATTGCACAGTCATGTGAAAAAAAATAGCAATAAACACCGCGGGAAAGAGCGCAAAAATCGTCCACGTGAGTAGAAATAAAGCAGTTAAGCCCATTGCTGAACCATAGTTTGTTTTGATATGTTGGAATAGTCATTGTTGCATAAGTATACATGAGTTTTGATTTAGACTGTAGTTTCTTGTTTTGAGAAGTTTAGCATGTGTATTCTTTGTTTAAATCCAGTTTTGGTGAACACAACACACACACACACACAGCATTTCTATAGCATGTATGGATTACTTGAGTGTATGATATTATGTTTATGTCTTAGTTTGAAGTTTTATTCTTGAATCCGGATAATTCACTGAGGCATGTTGGACTGAAATTCTATTATAGCTGGAACAATGTGAGACTAGTTGCGTCATGATTTAGTTGCATAGCATGTAGTTGCATTTTCAGTGTTTATATAGTATCCATTGCTTGAGGGCAAGCAATAGTTCAAGTTTGGGAGTATTTGATAAGTAGATTTTATACCTACTTATTGGATATCAACTCACGAGAACTATGCCCATCTCAAGTACACTTTAGTGTGTTTTTAGCTGCATTTTGTTTTGTTTTGCATTGCATGTATTGAGAACTCCTTTGGTGTGAAAGTGCAGGAAATGACATGAGCTCGACATTGGTAGATGGCATGTGATCAATGAAGGCACAACATGAGGATCGAGTGGACAAAAGAAGCTAAGCAGTGGTGAACAAAAGAGTGAAAGTTGCATGTTAAAGCATCAATAGTTGAATATAGAAGCAGTAGCAGCAGCAGAACCTGAGGATTCAAAGTTCAGAAGCCGTGCGGCTACACAGGTTAACACTCGCGCGCCCGCGCGATCACCCAGACTGAGAAAATTTTGAACGCGCTGCCCGCGCGATGATTATGAAGGGACCTCGTGCGCTCGCGTGCGACACCTGCAGCTGTTAATCAATTTTATTTTAATTTTAAATTGTAAGAGTTTGAGTTGGTTAAAACTATTCTGGTTGGTACCAGACGTATCTATCATTAGTTTTTACGTGTTTTTTCATATAGGGAACTAGGGTTTACGCTTTGGGAGATTTTCATTGATGAACTAAGCATAGACGTATTATTTTCTACTTCTTCTTTGGATTTAAATCATTGTGGATGAACTATTTTTATGTTGCTGGATATTAGTGAGGATTTGAACGTTACGTTTGGATTATAATCAACAATTGGGTTTGATCTATTCTATCTTTTCTCTTTCAATTGTTTATTTATTGTCCATGTATTGCTTTGATCCCATAATGGCTTTCGGTTCAGCGATGAACTAAACTCCATTATGGGATTCTAACGGATTTTAATACGTAGCCTAACTTGTGGCCTGATTGCTTGACTGTTTGTGTATCGTTAGGAATTTCTATTATAGTTGATTTACATGCATGAATAATTGATCACCATTCATTTTATGTGCTTGTATGGAGTTGAAAAATAACATGCAAGTATGGTTGTAATCATGATAGCATGCATATATGGGGCTGTTTTACTTAGCCTTGTATTTCGTGAACCGGATAGATATATACTGTTTCACCGTATGAGTTATATATAAGGGCTTGTGGTTAAATTTAATACGGCTACAATTTCACATAGAAATATAGTGAAGTTGGTTTTATTGAGGATTACATGATGTCTGTTGTATGTGGATGTTATGTAAGTAGGTCATGATACATTTAAAAATGGTTATGTCTACATTCGTGCCCTTAGCTAATTTCCTGTGTTACATGAATAATCTTGCATGACGGTGGCAATTAGATGAACTATTAAATGAAGTTAGGATCCCATTATTTCCATATTTGATTTATTACATTAATATTCTTCTTTTAGTTATTATTTGATTTTAGAGTAATTCACAATCATAAGCATTAGTTTAAGCATATAAGAATAGTCATTTAGTTGATGCATAATAGTTTAATTTAGAAATCTTTCTCCGTGGATCGATACTCGACTTACTCTATATTGCTTGTTGACACATGTATGCTTGCATGAGTTAGAGCTCTTTTGTTAGAACTAAAAAAGAGGCAACAAGTTTTTGTAGTATAGTGGTGAGTATTCCCGCCTATCACGCGGGTGACCCGGGTTCGATCCCCGGCAACGGCGCCAAAAACTTGTTGCCTCTTTTTTAGTTCTAACAAAAGAGCTCTAACTCATGCAAGCATACATGTGTCAACAAGCAATATAGAGTAAGTCGAGTATCGATCCACAGAGAAAGATTTCTAAATTAAACTATTATGCATCAACTAAATCACTATTCTTATATGCTTAAACTAATGCTTATAATTGTGAATTACTCTAAAATTAAATAATGACTAAAAGAAGAATATTAATGTAATAAATCAAATCTGAAAATAATGGGATCCTAACTTCGTTTAATAGTTCATCTAATTGCCACCGTCATGCAAGATTATTCATGTAACACAAGAAATTAGCTAAGAGCACGAATGTAGACATAACCATTTTTCAATGTATCATGACCTACTTACATAACATCCACATACAACAGACATCATGTAATCCTCAATAAAACCAACTTCACTATATTTCTATGTGAAATTGCAGCCGTATTGAATTTAAGCACAAGCCCTTATTTATAACTCATACGGTGAAACAGTATATATCTATCCGGTTCACGAAATATAAGGCCAAGTAAAACAACCCCATATACGCATACTATTATGATTACAACCATACTTGCATGTTATTTTTCAACTCCTTACAAGCACATAAAATGAATGGTGATCAATCATTCATGCATGTAAATCAACCATGATAGAAATTCCTAATGATACACAAACAGTCAAGTAATCAGGCCATAAGTTAGACTACGTATTAAAATCTGTTAGAATCCCATAATGGAGTTTAGTTCATCGCTGAACCGAAAGCCATTATGGGATCAACACAATACATGGACAATAAATAAACAATTGAAAGAGAAAAGATAGAATCGATCAAACCCAATTGCTGATTATAATCCAAACGTAACATTCAAATCCTCACTAATATCAAGCATAATAAAAATAGTCCATCTACAATTATTTAAATCCAAAGAAGAAGTAAAAAATAATACGTCTATGCTTAGTTCATCAATGGAAATCTCCCAAAGCGTAAACCCTAGTTCCCTATATGAAAAACACGTAAAAACTAACGATAGATACGTCTGGTACCAACCAGAATAGTTTTAACCAACTCAAACTCTTACAATTTAAAATTAAAATAAAATTAATTAACAGCTGCAGGTGTCGTGCGCGGGCGTGCGAGGTCCTTTCATAATCATCGTGTGGGCACGCGCGTTCAAAAATTTCTCAGTTCGGGTGACCGCGCGGGCGCGTGAGTTTGAACTTTGAATCCTCAGGTTTTGCTGCTGCTACTGCTTCTGTATTCAACTATTGATGCTTTGACATGTAACTTTCACTCTTTTGTTCACCACTGCTTAACTTCTTTTGTCCACTCGATCATGTTGTGCCATCATTGATCACATGCCATTTACCAATGCCGAGCTCATGTCATTTCCTGTACTTTCACACCAAAGGAGTTCTCAATACATACAACGCAAAACAAAATAAAATTCAGCTAAAAACACACTAAAGTGTACTTGAGATGGGCATAGTTCTCGTGAATTGATATCCAATAACTAGGTATAAAGCCCACTTATCACCAGCTTTGAATTGCTTCAATATTTGCTGGGTCAACAGATATTCCATGACTAGATACTACGTGCCCAAGGAATGCTACATCCTCAAGCCAGAACTCACATTTCTTCAACTTGGCATAATGCTTATTTTCACGAAGTTTTTGAAATATCAGCCTCAAATGTTGCTCATGATCTTCACGACTTTTGGAGTATATGAGGATGTCATCAATAAAGACTACCACAAAATGATCCAAATACTCCTTGAATACTCGGTTCATCATATCCATGAAGGTATCAGGAGCATTAGTCAATCCAAAAGACATAACTAGGAATTCACAATGCCCGTATCGAGTTCTGAAAGCGGTCTTTGGAATGTCATCAGTTTTAATCTTCAATTGGTGATATCCAGAATGAAGATTAATCTTTGAAAAGAATTTGGCGCCTTGTAACTGGTTAAAGAGGTCATCAATGCGAGGCAACATGTATCTCTTTTTGACAGTGACATGGTTCAACTCTCGATAATCAATACAAAGTCGCATACTCCCATCTTTCTTCTTCACGAATAGAACAGGAGCACCCCAAGGAGGCGTACTAGGACGAATGAAATCGATGTCTAACAATTCCTGCAGTTGGGTCTTTAACTCCTGAAGTTCAATAGGAGCCATTCGATATGGGGCTTTGAAAATGGGTTTTGTACTGGGTTCAAGGTCGATACAAAATTTAATTTCACGCTCTGGGGGCAGGCTAGGAAGTTCTTCAGGGAATACGTCAGGAAATTTATTAACAATAGAAATATCATTCAAAACTAACATATTTTTTTTTAAATCCGTGACATGAGCTAAGAAAGCTTGACATCTGTTTTTCAATAAACGAATAACTTTATGGCTTGAGATGACAGTGATTGATTTTAATGGTTTGGTCGCTTGAATTCGCATAATAGGTTGGTTAGGAATATGAAAGCTAACAACCTTACGAAAATAATCTATTTTAGCATGATGAGTAGTTAACCAATCAATCCCTAGAATTACGTCAAATGCAAGTATTTTCAATAAAATAAGATCGACAAGTAATGTGAGGGTACCGATTTGAACCAAACAAGACTTATAAACAGTGGATGTAATGAAAGTTTCTCCCAACGTAGTTTCAACGGATAAGTCAAAGTCTAATTTCTCCGGAGTCAAATTTAAACGTTGAGCGCAAGTAGGAGAAATAAAAGAATGGGTAGAACCGGTATCAAATAAGGTATAGACTTCGTTAGAGTTTATGATTAGTTTACCCGTGATCACCACGTTCAGATTTCTTGCTTTTTGGGAGGTCAAGACAAACGCTCTCCCTTGAACTACTGGTTTTGACTTCTCTGGGACGACCTTTGGTGCCTCCATCCTAGCTGAACTTGGTTTCACTGTACGACAAAATCGAGCTAGATGACCTTCTCTTCCATAATTATAACATGTTTTGGGCTGCTGTGTACAGTTTGGACTGATATGTCCCTCCCCTCTGCATTTGTAGCATACGATCGATGATCGTTCTCCTTCTTTAACAACGGGTGTTGGTGCTGACGTCTCTCCATCATTATTGAATCTCCTCTTATTGAAATTTCTAGTTTTATTGCCTTGGCCATGATTACCACCGAAGTGGTTACCATTTCTAGCATGTTGATTCCCTCCACGTTTGTTGTCGCCACTTCAATAACTGCTATCACTGGTATTATCATTTTGCCGGCTGCTCTCCCTTGGTTAGGATGTCTCATAATCGCGCTCCAATAACTGGGCTCTATTTACAACATCTGAATATAAACACTGTTTGTGAGAGATAAGATATTGACGTATCTCGGGTTTCAAACCTCTTAGAAACATCCGTGTCATTCTCTCCAGCTTAATGAACATCTGAATCCGTGTCATTCTCTCCTCGTTATCAACTAAGTGGGACGCAAATCGGGATAACTTGGCAAACTTATCTTCGTACTGCGACACGGTCATATTGTTTTGCTCCAGCTTGATGAACTCTATCTCCTTCATGTGACGAATACTTTCGGGAAAGTACTTATCGTTGAACTGTTCTTGAAACTTCTCCCAAGACATCTTCTGTGCGGTGGGTTGAGTACGCTTTACAGACTCCTACCAGTAATCTGCCTCTCCTCACAACATGAAGGTGGTAAAGGGATCCTTTTGCTCCTCGGAGCATCACAAGACATCAAATATCTTGGTGATCTGCTTTATCCATGTCTCCGCCTTAAATGGTTTTGGCTCTCTAATAAACTCCAGTGGTCCCAGCTCCCTGAACTGTTTAGCGGTGACCGTCCGAGAGTTACCAGTGTTTCCACCTGTATTTTGAACAGGAGCAGCTCTCACCTGATGTTGCATGAATTGCATAAAGCCTCTGAACATCCCATCGTTCATCATTTGATCGGTGTTGTTGTTTACCAGAGGACTATTGTCTTCCCGTTGCACATTATATTGGGTATTGATCTGTGGTGACTCAATGGTCTCTTGTGCTCAATTGCTATTCTCAACATTTTTGTATGTTATTTTCAAATACTGCCACAAAACAAGGGTTAATTGACACACCACATATTATCCCTATATTCTGACCGACCAATTAAATAACAAATAAACTCAGGTAGGTCAAACTAGCAAAAGAATTACCTGTCTCATCCCTCTTGTTCTAGTCTCACATCTTAGCCAGGGATCATATCCCTAAGCTTTGATACCAACTGTGACACCCCCAAAATAGGTATACATCACCCATTCTGAGTCGCCAAATACATGGTACATAATACAAACTTAAATATACAACATGAGCTGTGAGTTTTAATATAAATATAGTCTTCTAGACAGTATTCAAACTCAAAATAAGTCCTCATTACATTTATTATCACACTATTTCATAGAATAGTGAGGACTACTAATGCTACCATCTGGACCGTCACTCCGTTTCCCGACTAGTCCCAGCTATATTCCCATTTCTTAAAAAAAACAATGAAAGCAAAGGGTGACCTCAACTAGCCCAGTAAGAAATATTATGACTAAGATAATGTAGAATAAATTATCGTTAGCCTTCAACAGTGTTAAACAGATAAAATACAATAGACATCAAGTTTAGCTGCAGCAGAACAAGCAATCCATTAGAAGAGTCAAGTAGAACATGAAATCTACTATCTTCTATGATTTAAAAAGTTTATCAACAGTTTTATCGCTGAGACTCAGCTTAATTAATAATCCACATCATCGAATCATCCCCGCACTACGACCAAGGATATTCATTAGTATCACGACCATAAATTATCCATGCACTACGGGCCAAGGATATTCGTGTTTTCATCAATGGTCATGATCATGCCAACAACTGTCCATCAATGTACTACGGGCCAATGATGACTTTTACCACATCTTTTGTAACATTACGGTCATGATTATACCGAATAATCCCTGGTCATAATCATACCAAGTCCATCTATGCACTACGGGCCAAAGATGACTTTCATCATAATATAAACATGAGGATGATGACAATGATATAAGAATTCAATTAAATGAAAGCAAAGGATAAATTTTTAAAGATTTATAATTTAATTTATCCAAAATTCGATAATGTCCAAATTGTCAACATGATACTGCTTTGTAGAGTAAAATTTAAGAATAATATTGTATCAAAAATGATTTGGACCGAAAACGAATCAATTTTTATCATGAATAGTACTCAAGTGAATAGTATGTCGTGAATAGTAATTCTGGAATAGTACCCCATAAATAGTACTCCGGTATAAAAATGTTAAAACTTATCAAGAATGCTCAGAATAATATTTCCATAAAAAAATACTGGATGAAGCGCAAATATCAAGGATATTCTACTAATTTCATGGAGTATAGAAGCCAAAACTTAACAAAATGAGCATAGAATTCGAAATCTGAAATGAAATAATATTACTTACATACTACAAAGTATAGAAGAAAAAATTATTTTATACGAATACTGAACAAAAATAATATCCCTTACCTTAAAAAGAAGAGTATTCCGACTGGTAGGGCGGGGATATTCTTGAAGAAAACTTGTACTATTTTCTACACTTAAAGCTTCCTTAAATTCTAAAGAAATATGCTCAGTATTATAGAAGAAGAATTCTCTGATTCTGGTGTGATTTTCAACTCTAACTAAACATCCTATTTATAGGAGAATAGAAAGGATACTATTTGAATTTAGAAAATCACGGACTGCACAATAAATATTCGACGAATTCACGGGCGAACGAATTTGTCTGAAACTTTTAAAATTTTGATTTTACTATTCATTACTGTGCATTAAAATATTCTAATAAAATAAAAACTTTAAATAAAATATAATACATTCTATTTATAATCAAATAAAACAAAACTTAATATATATATATACTTCCCTGTCTGATACGTAAACTCCCCCCCCCCCATTTCCATTTTTCTTCGACATGTGGCCCCACCTTTATTATATTAAATAATTTTCTACCGATTATTTTGAAAAATGGGTAAATGGGGGTCTATAAAATAAGCAAAATTTACATCAAATACTTCATAAAAATCCCTTCAATATTTTTAATAACATTTATTCATTATTATTATAACTCGTAATATTAACAACCAGATCGTTTTCAGGAAATAGGGGGCTTTTCGATAAGAATTTCTCCCTATTGACGTGCAATTAGGTGACCAAACCTATCCTCGACAGAACTTTCTAGACATTGTTAATTATGCAAATAATAATATGAATAACTTGTCATCTCAATTATTGATTTAATAATATAAAAAATATTGTGACAATAATTGAATCAAAGAATGTGAAATACTATGCAGCAACTACAGTGGCAATAATTGAACACAACTGAGTTACTTCTCGCGTAAGCATCAATAATCAATACCGTGTGCTACTATGTAACCACGCGTATTACTGTACTTTTAACACCTGGTATTTCAACAGTTAATGATAAAACTTCTGCCGTTATTTTTTATAAAAAGATATTTCTGTCGTTTTCTAATTTCGACAATAATTTTGTTGTGGGGTCCATCAATGATTGCGCCGTCGTACGAATATTCCCTGTTAAAACGAATATTACCCGACCAATCGAATATTTTATAACAACTTGCTTACTTTGTAAAATTTATAAATATTACCCATAACTATAACATTATAATAAATTCACACCTTAATATTCAAAAATAATTTTTATAGAAAAATTCATCTTTATTTATAAAATTTGGAGTCTTATAGAATGAATATAAAATTCGTATTTTTATGATAAAAGGGCTATTTATTATAAATTATTAAAGTTTCAGAAATAAATATTTTTATTAAAAATATGAGTGGGCCCCACTTTTGTTTTTTGTGGAAAAATGCTGAATTTCAAGGGTGGTGTGCGTGAATAGCAATGGGTGGAAGCCATTGGTAGCAGGTTAATCAGCTTTGGCGTTCTAAGCATTTTTCTATAAATAGCGTGCTTATGTTAGAATTGAAAATCACACCAGAATCAGAAATATTCTCTCTATTATATCGAGCGTATTTTTGTGAGTATTTAGATATTTTGAGAGTTGATAAGCAGTGCAAATTTTTTTCAGCATTATATCCAATATTCCAGTTAGAAGTACTGTTCTTTTGAGGTAAGGGATGTTATTTTCTTCGTAAATGATGTTATTTCTTTTAATATAATTATACCGAAATATTGATATAAATTTTATTATGAAATTTTTATCTTTTCATGTCGAGGACACTATTCACGTATACGACACTATTCACGTATACAATACTATTCACGAATACAGTACTATTCACGAAGTATGATTTTTTTAATGAAAATTTACCTTTTTGTGTCGGGATTACTATTCACGTATACGATACTATTCACGTATATGACACTATTCACGAATACGACACTATTCACAAAAAAAATTAAATTTTTTTTGGTCCAAGTTGTCTATTATGGTTACTATCTTTAATTGTATCCATGTTTTGAACAATTGATTATTATGGAGTGTTTTTGAACTTGGATAAATTGAAGTACGAATCTCTAATCTTTGTCCTTTTATCTCACTGGATTCATTTTCTTTAAAATATTTTCATCATCCTCAGTCCTAAATGGTGATATAACTGAATATCTTTGGCCTGTAGTGTAAAGATGAATGGTTACTTGATGAATATCTTTGGCCCCGTAGTACAAAGATAGACAGGTGTTGAGTTGAACATGACCAACTGGTGATACAAATGAATATTTTTAGCCTGTAGTGCAAAGATGAATATTTGATTCAGGATGTATATTGATTGATGTTAAAGGGATAAAATATTGATGATGGACTTTTAAATCATAAAAGATAGTAGACTTCATTCTATACTTAACTCTTCTAATGAATTGTTATTTCCGCTGCAAATATTGATCTAAATTTTGTTGTCCATTATATTTTATCTGATTTATTGAAGGCTAACGATAATTTGTTCTACATTATCTTAGTCATAATATTCTTTACTAGGCTAGTTGAGCTCACCCTTTTCCTTTTTGTTCTATTTTTCTACTCAGGAGGTGAGAATACAGCGGGAACTAATCGAGGTGTGGAGTGATGTTTTAGGACAGTTATTTTAGCAGTCCTTACTATTTTATAAAATAGCGTATCAATAATTGTAATAAGGACTTATTTGAGTTTGGATATTGTCTAGAAGACAATATTTGTATTTAAACTCACAATATATGTGTTGTCGTATTTTGCACGATAATTGTAATAATGAAGTTGTAGTTGTTTTCTATATCATGTATTTGGTAACTCAGAATGGGTTGTGTGGACCTATTTTGGGGGCGTCACAGTTGGTATCAGATCTTAGGGATATGGTCTCTGGCGGAGATCGGGGAATAGAACTAGGAGGGGAGAGACGAGTAAATCCTTCGCTAGTGTGTCCTACCTAAGCTTATTTGTTATTTTTTATTGGCCTGTTAGAATATAGGGATAATATGTGAAATGTCAATTTCTTTAATTAACCCTTGTTTTATGGTAGTATTTGAGAATGACAGCTGAAAATATTAACAATGGAGTGAATGAGACCGTGGAGACACCTTTAATCACCAACCAGGAGAACATGCAACAGGACGATAATGTTCCTCCTGTAAGCAATACCACCAATCAAACGATGAATGATGGGATGTTTAGAAGCTTTTTGCAGTTCATATAAAATCAGACGTGGGAGACTCGTGCACAAAATATGGGTGAAAATAATAGCAACGCGCTGCTTGTCATAGCCAAGCAATTCAAAGAGTTGGGACCACTAGAGTTTTTTGGGAAAGTCAGATCCGATTAAGGTGGAAACGTGAGTTAAGCAAATTACCAACATATTTGATGTCTTGGGATGCACGGAGGAACAAAAGGTTCCATTCGCCACCTTTATGTTCCGTGGTGAGGCAGATTACTGGTGAAAATATGTGAAGGGTACCTAGCCAGCCACACTCAATATGTCTTAGGAAGCATTCTTGAAACTGTTCAATGACAAGTACTTTCCTGAAAGTATTCGTCTTAAAAAAGGAGGTAGAGTTTATCAGACTGGAACAGAACAACATGACTGTGTCCCACTACGAGGCTAAGTTCGTGAAGTTATCCAGGTTTTGCACCTCATTTGGTAGAGAATGAGGAACGTATGACGTGGATGTTTCTAAGAGGTTTGAAACCCAAAATCTGTCAATACCTTATCTCACATAAATTTTCTCTATATTCAGATGTTGTGAACATGGCTCAATTATTAGAGCGAGATAATGAGTCTGTTCAACTAAGGGACCATAACCAGGGTCATACCGGTGGCAGTAGTCATCGGAGCAATGATAACCAGCGGGGAGGAAAATATCCAGACAAAAGCGGTAACCACTCTGGTGGTAATTTTGACCATGATAGTAGAAGAAGCGAGTCGGAGGGAGATTTCAAAAAGAGATGGTACAACAATGATAATGTGAAGACGTCAGCACCAGCATCAACTGTTTCTAGGGGAGGAGAACGACCACCGGTTGTATGTTATAAATGTGGGAAAGAGGGACACATCAGCCCAAACTACCCACAACAATTCAAGGTATGTTATAATTGTAGAAAGGAAGGTCATATAGCTCGATATTGTCCTGTAGCGAAACCAAGTCCAGCGGGGATGGTGACTCAAAAGGCTGTCTCGGACAAGTCAAAGTCGGTGGTTCCTGGAAGAGCGTTTGTCGTGACTACCCAAAACGTGAGGAACCCAAACGAGGTGATCACGGGTAAGCTAATCATAAACTCTTGCGAAGTTTATACCTTATTAGATACCGGTTCTAACCTTTCTTTTAATTCTTCTGCTTGTTCTCAACGTTTGAACTTGACCCCTAAGAAATTAGACTTTGACTTATCTGTTGAAACTCCGTTAGGAGAAACTTTTGATACATCCACAGTTTATAAATCTTGCTTGATTCAAGTTAGGACCATCACATTACCTGTCGATCTTATTTCTTTGAAAATACTTGCATTTGATGTGATTTTAGGAATTGATTGGTTAACTACTCATCATACCAAAATTGATTATTTTCGTAAGGTTGTTAGTTTTAATATTCCTAACCAACCTGTTATGCGAATTCAAGTAACCAAACTACTAAAGTCAATCACTGTCATATCAAGCCATAAAGGCATTCATTTATTAAAAAATGGATGTCAAGCTTTCTTAGTCCATGTCATGGACTTGAACAAAAATACGTCAGATTTGAATAATATTTCCGTTGTTAGTGAATTTCTTGCAGAACTTCCCGGTTTACCCCAAGAACGTGAAGTTGAATTCTTTATTGACCTTGAACCTGGTATAAAACCCATTTCTAAAATCCCATATCGAATGGCTCCTATTGAACTTCAGGAGTTAAAGGTCCAACTACAGGAGTTGTTAGACATCGGTTTCATTCGTCTTAGTACATCTCCTTGGGGTGCTCCTATTTTATTCGTAAAGAAGAAAGACGGGAGTATGCGACTTTATATTGACTACTGGAAATTGAACTATGTCACCATCAACAATAGGTATATGCTACCTCGCATTGATGACCAGTTCGACCAGTTGTAAGGAGCACAATTCTTTTCAAAGATCGATCTTCGTTCTGGATATCATCAGCTGAAGATTAAAACTAAGGATATTCCAAAGACTGCCTTCAGAACTCGGTACGGGCATTATGAATTCTTAGTCATATCTTTTGGATTGACTAATGCTCCTGCTGCTTTCATGGATATGATGAACCGTGTGTTCAAAGAATATTTAGATCAGTTCGTTGTTTTCCTTATTGATGACATCCTCATCTATTCCAGAAGTCGTGTAAATCATGAGCACCATTTGAACCTGGTACTTCAAAGGTTTCGTGATAACAAGCTATATGACAAGCTGAAGAAATGCGAGTTCTGGCTTGAGGAAGTAGCATTCCTTGGGCACGTGGTGTCAAAACATGGAGTATCTATTGACCCGATGAAGATTGAAGTAATACAAAGTTGGGAGCAACCGAAGCCGGTGACCGAAGTACGTAGTTTTCTGGGCTTAGTTGGTTATTATCGGAGATTTATGGAAGGATTTTCTCAAATTGCTACTCCGTTAACTCAGCTGACTCGGAAGGATACAAAATTTGTATGGAGCAAGGAATACGAGAAGAGTTTCCAAGAGCTCAAGAGGAGACTCATTTCGGCACCTGTTCTGACAATACCATTTGGTTCGGATGAATTTTTTATCTACAGCGATGCTTCGAGCAAAGGGTTAGGATGTGTTTTCATGCAACATGGGAGAGTCATAGCATATGCCTCGCGATAACTCAAAGAATATGAGAGGAATTAACCTACTCATGATCTGGAGTTGGTAGCAGTCGTTTTCACATTGAAGATCTAGAGACACTACCTGTATGGGTAGAAAGTGGAGATTTATACGGATCATAAGAGCCTTAAATATTTCTTCACCCAAAAGGAACTCAACATGCGACAACGACGTTGGCTCGAGCTGTTGAAAGATTACGACCATACCATCCAATACCATCCTGGAAAAGCAAATGTGGCAGCTGACGCATTAAGTAGAAGATCGTATGCGGGTACGAGTGTGATGTTGTTAACACAAAGACCCATTTTGTATGACTTACAAAGGATGGAGATCAAGTTAAAGGCTTTAAGTACCCACGTGATGATATCAAATATACGAGTAGAACCGACTTTAATCGATAAAGTTAAAGTTGCTCAAGCCACAGACCCAGAGCTGATGCGTATGAAGAAGAAAGTACAAGAAGGTGTTATTCCATAAGCAAGAGTCAATGAAGAAGGAATACTTTGAGTCAACTCTAGACTTTGCATTCCTAACGATTCTGACTTGAAGCATAGAATCATGATGGAGGCACACAACACACCGTGTGCAATCCATCTTGGGAGTACCAAAATGTATCATGATATTTGACATACATTATGGTGGAGCAATATGAAGAGAGAGATCGCGGAGTTTATATTGAGGTATTTAACTTGTCAACATGTAAAGGCGGATCATCAAGTGCCAAAGGGTCCATTGCAACCACTTGAGATTCCGAAATAGAAATGGGAACACATTACCATGGATTTCATTACGGGTCGTCCCAAGGTTTCTCAAGGCATAGATGCGATTTGGGTTATTGTTGATAGATTAACCAAGTCTGCTCATTTCTTACCGATACAGGAGACTTATTCCCTTGAACGTCTTGCTCTTATGTACGTTAATGAGACTATAAGATTGCATGGCATGCCATTATCCATAGTTTTGGATTGTGACCCAAGATTCGCTTCACGATTTTGGGTTAGTTTGCAGAAAGCTATGGGCACGGATTTACGATTCAGTTCGGCATATCATTCTCAAATGGATGGGAAATCGGAAAGGACTATTCAAACTCTTGAAGATCTATTGAGACTTTATGTTCTAGACTTCAAAGGGAGTTGAGATAAGTACTTACCATTGGTAGAATTCTCCTACAGCAACAGTTATCAGGCAAGTATAGGTGTGGCTCCATTCGAAGTATTGTATGGACGAAAATGTCACTCTCCAGTATGTTGGGATGAGGGGGGTGGAGCAACATTATTGGGACCATAGTTGTTATGTATGACTACAGAGAAAATCCAAATGATTCGACAACGTATACAAATGGCAGAGGATCGACAAAAGAATTATGCGGATCTTCATCGAAAGGACGTGGAATTTAATATTGGGGATCATGCATTATTACGTGTTTCTCCATGGAAAGGAGTTACAAGATTCGGAAAGAGAGGAAAGCTCAGTCCATGATATGTTGGTCCATTTGAGATTCTTGACCGAGTAGGAAATGTTGCCTATAGACTCGCCTTACCGCAAAGTATGTCTCGTTTTCATAACGTTTTCCACATATCCATGCTACGTAAATATGTGAAAGATCCAAACCACATTATTGAGTTAGAACTAGATGAGATAACCAAAGATTTAACGTACGAGGAGGTACCTGTCAAGATCTTGGATAGGAAGGAGCATGTCCTACGTACAAAGGTTATACCACACATCAAAATTTTGTGGAGGAACCATGCTATTGAGTAAATGACCTGGGAGTTAGAATCGAAAATGAAAGTGAGGTATCCTCACCTTTTCAAAACACTAGGTACGTACGTTAATTTTGAGGACGAAATTTCATAAGGAGGGGAGTTTATAAGACCCCAACTTTTTATGAATAAAATTAAATTTCTCCTATTTATTATTTTGATATAGTAAGGGGTTGATTTGATTAATGTGGTTAGTTATGAGTAAAATGCGTAAATATTTTAAGTAAGCAAGTGGTTATAAAATACTCATTGTTGTCGGGGAATATTCGTTTGGTCGTTGAATATTCTTGCTGTCGGGGAATATTCATACGATGACGTAACCATTTGTGGACCCCATAACGAAAAACTGTCGGATGAAGAAAACGACAAGTATGAGTTTTTTTAGAACGGCGTAGTTGTTACCGTTAACACTATTGAAATACCTGGCGGTTAAAGTACAGTAATACGCGTGGTTGCACAGTAGCACACGGTATTGCACAGTATTTATGGATTATTGATTCTTACGTAAGAAGGCACTACTCACTAATTGTTACAGTAATTACTGTTCAATATTTTATTTTATTGATTCAATAATTGCTACGTTGATATTTTATATTATTGTTGTTTCAATAATTATCACTGCACAGTATTTTTCATTATCAGATCAATAATTCATATTATTTGAATAATATTATTAGATAGCATTATTGACAATGTCTAAGGAAGTTCTGTCTAGAAAAGGGGTTTGGTCACCTAATTGCACGCTAGTAAGAAGAAATTCTTATTGGAAAGCCCCCTCTTTCTTGAGAACGACTTGGTTGTCATTATTGTGATTCTACAATATTATTTATGAATAATTAATTATTGATTTATATGATAAGAAAATATTTATTTTATATGGATATAAATGAAGGAATTAATGCTGAGATATTTTATCAGTATTTTGTCTGAATGGATGTTTTAAAAATCATCCGTATGTGGATTTTGATAATTTTCTGTTTAGAATTTGGAAAAATTTTCTTCTACAAAGTTGTAGAGAATTAAATTTCCTATGGAATGAATATAAAATTCGTATTGTTCTGATAAAAGACTATTTATTATGAATTATTAAAGTTTAGAAAATAAATGTTTTTATTAAAAACATGGGTTAGCCCCACTTTTGTTTTTTTGTGGAAAAATGCTGAATTTTAAGGGTGGTGTGCGTGAATAACAATGGGTGGAAGCCACTGGTAGTAGGTTAGTCAGCTTTGGCGTTCTAAGTATTTTTCTATAAATAGGGTGCTTAGGTTAGAATTGAAAATCACACCAGAATCAAAAATTTTCTCTCTCTATTATATTGAGCGTATTTTTGTGAGTATTTAGATACTTTGAGAGTTGATAAGCAGTGCAAGTTTTCTTCAGTATTATATCCAATATTCTAGTCAGAAGTACTGTTCTTTTGAGGTAAGGGATGCTATTTTTTTCGTAAATGAAGTTATTTCTTTTAATATCATTACACCAAAATATTGATATGAATTTTATTATAAAATTTTTACCTTTTCATGTCGAGGTTACTATTCACGTATACGCTACTATTTACGTATACAACACTATTCATGAATACGGTACTATTCATGAGTACTATTCACGAAGTATGATATTTCTTATGAAATTTTATCTTTTTGTGTCGAGATTACTATTCACGTATATGACACTATTCACGTATGCGGTACTATTCACGAATTCGACACTATTCACAAAAAATTAAAATTTTCTTTTCTTGGTCCAAGTTGTCTATTATGGTTACTATCTTTAATTGTATCTATGTTTTGATCTTCATTCTTGAATTTTGCTCTACAATTGATTATTATGGAGTATTTTTGAACTTGAATAAACTGAAGTACGAATCCCTAATCTTTATCTTTTTATCTCACTGGATTCGTTTTCTTTAAAATATTTTCATCATCCTCAGTCCTAAATGGTGATATAACTGAATATCATTGGCCTGTAGTGCAAAGATGAATGATTACTTGATGAATATCTTTAGTCTATAGTGCAAAGATGGACAGGTGTTGAGACGAACATAACCAACTGGTGATACAAATGAATATCTTTAGCTCGTAGTGCAAAGATGAATATTTGATTCAGGATGTATATTGATTGATGTTACAGGGATAAAATATTGATGATGGACTTTTAAATCATAAAAGATAGTAGACTTCATTCTCTACTTAACTCTTCTAATGAATTGTTATTTTCGCTGCGAATATTGATCTAAATTTTGTTGTCCATTATATTTTATCTGATTTATTGAAGGCTAACTATAATTTATTCTACATTATCTTAGTCATAATATTCTTTACTGGGCTAGTTGAGCTCACCCTTTTCCTTTTTGTTCTATTTTTCTTCTTAGGAGACGAGAATATAGTAGAAACTACTCGGGGTGTGGAGTGATGTTTCAGGGTAGTTGTTTTAGCAGTTCTCACTATTTTGTAAAATAGTGTATCAATAATTGTAATGAGGACTTATTTGAGTTTTGATATTGTCTAGAAGAAAATATTTGTATTTAAACTCACATTATATGTGTTGTCGTATTTTGCACGATAATTGTAATAATGAAGTTGAAGTTGTTTTCTGTACCATGTATTTGGCGACTCAGAATGGGTTGTGTGGACCTATTTTGGGGACATCACAGTTATCGTAGAAAGGGAGAGTAATGCATTGACATACAATCAAGAGAAGAGGGAAAAGAAAGGTGAAAGTAGAAATGAGGCAGGTGATAGATATAATGATGGTGCTTAGAAAAGAAAGAGGGACAATAATATCACCATTAGAAATTAGCAAAGAATGTGAAGAGGGGAGTGGGGGCATGTAGCAACTGCGGAAAGAGACATGTGGGTGTTTGTTTGAAAGGAAAGATGGTGTGCTTTAATTGTGGCTTGAAGGGCCACAGTGCACTAAATTGTCCAAGCCTGAGGAAGGGAGCCTGTTTCTCGTGTGGATTAAAGGAGTATTTGGCTCACGATTACCCAAAGAAAGTGGCTAGAAAAGCAAGTGGAAGCAAAGGGGGAATTAGAAGTGGTGACCCGGCTATTGCAGAATCAGCGCCGCCGAGTTGACCAACCGAACATACATTCAGCATGACGGTGAAGGACGCAATGCAAGGTATTATTTCGATTGATGATCTAAGTGCTTGCGTGTTATTTGATTCATATGCTACTTGTTAATTTATGCCCAACGAATTTTTTAGGAAATTAGTTTTACTTCAAGAAGAGTTAGACTATTCTCTGAATGTAGAATTATGAATAGTGATTCCAGTTAGGTTGAGACATAGAAATTGTCGTGTGGATGTTAATGGTCACGTGATATCGATGGATTTAATTCTAATTTGATTTGGGAAAATCAGAGGTTATCTTAGGATTGGATTGGTTGTTGGACTATGGGAAAATAAGTTATTGCCAAAGAAAGTGTGTAAACTTTTTGACTTCAAGGAAGTCAGGGGTAGTATTTTATTTTTCCGGTATCAGGTCTCTTAGACGATTGAATTGTTTAATGATGATGCAAGCTAAGAGGCTGTTGAGAAAAAGGTGTGCGAAGTACTTAAAGTTTTCAAAATGGAAATGTTGGATAGAGTGTGTGCAATTTTTGAGTTACATAATTAATAAATTGAAATTTTAGTGGATCCAGTAAGAGTAGAGGCTGTGAATAATTGAAATTACACCGTTGGAGGTGAGGAGTTTCTTTTGATTTTCAGGTATTTATTCAAGATTTATCTAAGTCGGCCACTACGTTGATTAATTTAACGAGGAAATCAATGATTTTCATGTGGACAAGAGGTTATTAAGAGAGTCTTTAAGAATTGAAGAAGAAGCTAAGTGGGTCACCTAGATTGTCTTTGCTAGGTGATACATGGAATCTTGTAGCGTATACCGGCTCATCGTACGGTGGGCTTGACTGTGTGTTCAGTTAAAATTACGAGAAAGGGTATTCAACTCACGACTCAGAGGTTGTTGATGTAGTGTTTGCCTTGAAGATTAGGAGGCATTATTTTTATGGGAGGAAAGGTGAGATATATACAGACCATAAGAGTTTGAAGTGTATCTTCATATAAAAAGATTTAAGTATGTTTTAAAGGTGATAGTTGAAGTTGATTAAAGATTATGACTATAGAATGCTAAATAGATGTGGTTGTCAATTGCTTAAGCAGAAAAGGGTCAGGAAAAGTTATTTTATTAACTGTTCAAGAGGGATTTATAATAAAAATAGTTAAGTTGGTGTTGGAAGTAGGATGTCTGAAGGATTCGGAAGGGAAACTATTCAGATGAAAGATCATTAGACGTTGTTAAACAAAGTACTAGAAGCGGGAATTCAGGAAGAAATGTGGGAGAAAATACGGTAGGGACAGTTCGAAAGGGAGGATGTCAAATTCAATATCGATACCGAAGGGTGGTTGAGAGTGAAGGAAGGAATTAGGTTTCGTTAGTGTCAAAAATTGGAGATATAGTTTTGCATAAAATTCATTCGATATGTTCGATTTAACTAGGGAGTAAGAAAATGTATCAAGACATTAGATAATACTTTTGGTGGCAAAATATAAAGCGAAAGGTTGCTAAGTGTGTTGCAAAGAGAAGATATGTCAAAAGTTAAAGTAGAACGTTAGAAGCCAATTGGTTATTGCAACTAGTGAATATACCAGAATGGATGTGGGAGCATGTAGCGATAGGTTTCGTGGTACATCAGAATCATCATATTTCTTATTGATCAGAATTAAATTTAATTTGGATTATTTGGCAAAGTTATATGTCAAACGAATTGTTTTGAGGCACAGTGCTTTAGTATCAATCGTGTCAGACTGAGGTCCACGATTCACATCGAATAAATGGGAAAGTTTATAGGAACGGATGGGAATGCATCTGAATTTGTAGTAGTAAGTTTCGTTTTCTTGAAGAGAAAGCTGAATTCGAGGATCTTAGTTTTTATTTTTGCAATGAGTAGGTGTAGTTATGTATAAGGTAGCCTTACCTCTAACGTTAGAGCAAATTCGAAATGTTTTTCATGTTTCAGTGCTTCGGTCGTACAAACCTTATTATAAACATTTCATAGAGTATGAACCGTTACAATTTTAAAAGAATTAACTTACGAAGAAATTCTGTTCATATAGTTGACAGGAAAGAGCAACCTTAGAAATAAAGTAATACCTTCGATTAAGGTAATCTGGAGGAACCACAATGCTAAAGAGGCTGCGTGGTAACTCGAAGACAAGATGATAAAAAAAACTAATAATAAATTATTATCCTCAGCTATTTGCTTAGTCTATGTGTAACAATTCTGGGGACAGAATCTTTATAAGGAGGGGATAATATAACGGGATGAACTAATTGAGTCGTGATTCTAGGGACATAATCCTTTTAAGGAGGGAAAGATATAACAAATGAGATTTTTATATTTGATTCTTTAGTATTTATTGAATTTAATAAATATTTTGTTGATTTCTTTATTGTGATAAATAAATATTTGATGGAATGGTTGTGGATTAATTGATTAAGTGTTATACATTAATTAAATTAATGTGGAATAATTTTATAATTTAAAGTGTGAATTTAATTGGTAATTAAATTAAATGAGTTTTTAAATAATTATAATATTGTTCTAATTAATTTAATAATTAATTAGAGATTTAATGATTTGTTATAATTAATGAATAAGAATTTTAATTATGTGGTAATTTGATTTAATAAGTAATATTGGCTTTAAATTAATTGAGTATAAATAATATTATTTGATTAATTAAAGTGTGACGAATGTGAGTTAATTAAAATAAATTAAAAAGGAGCTTTTATAAGTTAACCAAACATGACCTTAAGAACATGGGATCAGTTGAGCCAGGATGCGCTCAACTGATACCCACGTATATGCCAGTTATGTTTTACGTATAATATTGTCACTTTAGTTCATAAGAATCATTTGGTAAGTTAGAGAGAAAAAAGAGAGAAAACCTGCGAGAAATTAAGATTGAAGAAGAATATTTGGGGAATTAAAAGACGAGTTTTCTATCATCTTCCAACAATTTAAACAAGGATTAAAGGTAATAATCTGACTTTTATTCTTAATTCTTGTGTTCTTGAGTTTCTCCATAAAAAGATATTTTAACTTCTCTATAGTGGAGTTTCATGGTTGATTTGGTAAGAAATTAATTATAGATGTCTATTAGTAGGCATAATATGTTTTTATATGATTTGCATGTGATTTAGAGTAATCAAATCCATGAAATTATGTTTAAAAACGGAGTTTTGAGTTTACAGAGAAAAATATATGAATATAGCTTGTGTGTATAAAAATTGATGCTTAAATTATATGTTAAACGATAAATTGATGATTGATTATGTTTATACATGTAGAAACTGAAAGAACGAAACTTGTATGGACTGATTTGGTTGAAAAACAAGTTTGTGGTAGTTGATTTCATTAAGAATGTCTAAAATGGAGTTTTTCACAAAAACAATGAATTTATGGGTTTTAATTTAGTTGTCTAAGTTGTTAAAATTATGCTAGAAAGGTTGGGTAATGATCATATATGAATTATAGTATCTGGGCATGATTAAATTAATGTATGAACAAAGAAATTGGAAGTTTTGGCTATGTTCTGTGTTTTTTTTCGCGAACTTCAAATTTTGGAAATGGCACTTCGCACTGCAGCGCTAGAATTAGGCTTAAAATCCGAGCTGCATCACCAGACTTAAGCCTAAAGTCCGAGCTACATCGCCAGTTTCAGTTAAAATGGTGGAGCTGCATCGCCACTTAGCAGAATTGCCTAGAAATAAGATTTTTAATTGTTCAAGTCCAGAAAATGTAATTGTAACATAATCTAATGAACATAAAAAGACATTCATTATATTATATATTGTTAAACCAGATTATAATCACATTATAAGTTAAGTTTGATGACTATAAGGTTGTGAGTTAACTAATTGTTAATAATTGAGGTTTGATGTTGATAAGAATTGGAAATGTGATTTAAATGCTACAACCTTATGTTACGTGCTAGTAAAGGTTTCAGTTGTGCTATGTGGTTAGTATGATTAAACCTATAGTTAAAGAATGTAAGACGGATGTGTAACCACTACAAGAAAATGGGATAATTTCGACGGATGTAACCTCGACGGATTATATTTCGTCGCAAATAACATAATTTCGACAGAATAATCCGTCGAATACAACTCCCTCGAAAATATGCTAAGCATGACGGAATTCTGTAGGAAGTATAAGGCCCTCAATAGCGCCAAGTTTCACGCCAGCGCGGAAACTAACTTCGAAGAAATTATCGTTATATCCGAGGGAATGCCCATCGAGGATAAGTTTACTCCGAGGGACTTATTTCCGACAGATATTCAGTCGGAATTAACTAATAAAACCTTAAATTATATTAGATCAGCCCCAGTCGCCCATTTCGTTTATTTTCTCTCCATCTCTCGACTCTCAGTATCCAGCTCTCCATCTCTCGATCTCTCATACACCTACACTTTTCAAAGCTTCCTCTCGTTCCTTTCGTCTGCCTTTTCATCCTCATTTTTTTCTGCCGTTGCTCGTGGTGGCACTGTGGTGGTTTGGTAAAGCTCGTGGCGACGCTGTGTTGGTTTGGGAAAGCTCGTGGTGCCGCCATTTCCTCCTCCTCGTCTACCGTTATCAGCTAGCTTGCCGGCTTTAAGGTTCTGCCCTAATTTTCCCCCTATTTAGAAATTCCCAATTAACTCTATAATAATTGTTAATATATAGTTTTTCTGCCATAATCAGTAATTATAAATAGTTTTTCCTATAATAATTATTGATAATTTGTACCCTAATGTTCCCCTATTTAGAAAATTACACATTTGAAGAAAGGGTTTGGGACTGTTACATGTTTTGATGTTCTGATTTTGTGATACTGTTAATTGATGAGGAGTTATGTAATTTGAATTAGGACTGATCGAGGAGTTATATTTGGGATTGTTACATGTTCTGATTTTGTGATACTATTAATTTGAATACATAATTTGCTTTGTGATCAGTTTGGGACTGATATATTATGTGTTTTGAATTGAGTTTGGTATTGAGTATATACACATGTTAATCAGTTAGTGTTTGATTTATCTTATTTAGGTTTACTAAAATTTGGGGAAAATTTATGTTATCAGTTATTCAATAAGTGTGTGATGATGATGTATGATGTAGGTATATTTGCTATTTTTAACGGAATTCTTAACAGAATTTCTGTCAAAATTATTCAATTTCAAAATTTGATTTAATTTAATTGACAAATTAAATTTAATAAACAATATTTAAAAATATATAACACAATACAAATAAAATACAATACAATAAAACATAATAATAAAGTAAAATAAATTAAACAAAATTAAATTAAATAAATTTAATTTAATTTAATAATAAAAACTTAAAATAAAATAAATTAAAAAAATAAAATAAAATAAATAATAAAATAAAATAAATAATAAAAAATAAATAAAAATAATAATAATAAAACTAAATAAAATAAAATAAAATAAATTTAACTAATTTAATTTAAAAATTATATAATATAATAATACAAAACAAAATAAAATATATTAAAACATAATAATAAATTTAATCTGATTTAATAAAATTAAAAAATGAATTTAATTTAATTTAATAAAATAATCAAAAATTATATTATATATTATAGTACAAAATAAAATACAATAAAATAAAATAATAAATACAATTAAATTTTATAAAATAAAATTAAATAATTTAATAGTAGTCTCCATATATATATATATATATATATATATATATATATATATATATATATATATATATATATATATATATATATATATATATCTAAATAACAGTTCTTAAAAACTAAGTAGCACTTAGTTTTTTATTGGCAAAATAAACTAAGTAGCATTTGCTTAGTTTGCCATAATTTTCAATAAACTCAATAATTGTTGAGTAAAATCAATACGCTTAAAAACACGCAAGTGCACGTGATCAACAAATAATATAGTAGTGAATAGAGTATCATTCCCACAAGGACAAAATATCAAGAATCTTAACTTCACAATTATCAATCTTGTATTAACCCTAATTTTATTAAACTAATCAATTTAATGGTTTTTTAAAATAAATAAAAGCAACTAAATTAATAAATAATTAAATTATCACAAAACAGTCACCAATAACGAAATCCGAAATTTCAAACAATTAATGGAGAATTAGGCTTATGATTTCACCCTAAGCTTCACTCTGATTTTCAAACCTTTATTCCAACTCAACTCAATATTCCAGTTTATTAATCAAGAGCACGAACGCAGTAAGAGCCACCTCTCGATGCACTAATACCATATTAACATCAATCCACAATTAAGATAGAAATCTGTTAAACACCTAAATTAACCAACTCACTATATCTCTATGTGAATTGCAATAAAAAAGGTTGAAGTTTAAGCTCTCTATACGATTATATGCGATGTCAAGCGTATCTCTACCTTAACAATAATCACAAATATGCTATCGACATGATTCATGACACATGCTATATTAACTAGGTCTAGATTCGAATCTCCTCTCTCGATTCCTTTCAAATCCACAAAGAACTGTTGATCAGGCAATTCATAAATTCACGCACAAATTAATATAGATAACCTGAAAATATCTTATTGAATTGGAAATCAAAGTTATAGAATCATCGTTTCACCCAAAGATCCATCACAAGTCTAATTAGTAAATTACTCCCTCCATCCCATAATAACTGTCGCTTTAGCTTGATGCACGAATTAAGAAAGTCATTTAGTGCTATCATTTATTAATTAAAATTGGTGTGAAATTTCATCACTACCCCTTTATGGGAAGTTAAAAACTATTAATACAAGGGAAAAATTTCTTGGGACAATGAGAGAAGGTAGGGGTGATATAGGAAAGTAAATAATTTATTCTCCTAGAAAGTTGTAAACGACAAATAAATTGGAAAAAAAATTTCCTTCTAAAACGACAGTTATTATGGGATGGAGGTAGTAGTTCATAACGAATGAATTAAAAACTGAATAATTTGTTGAAAACATCATCCCAAGTACAAATAGATGAAAGAAAAGAGGAATTATGGAAAACCCCTTCACGTAGCCTCGATTTGTAACTATCGTGACAATTTCTAAAAATTACTCCTCCAACGTTCGCTTTTTAATCCTTTAAATCGCTCTTGAATCCTTGCCTTTGTGTTGTTAGATTGTTGTTTTTCTACCTAGCAGCAAACCCCCATGTCTTCTGGCCGAATTCTCCCTTTATTAGAGTCTAAACGCATAGCCAAACCCAACAAATCGAGCCCCAACAGAAGTCGAAACCAAACAGGAAAGCTCAGGAAACAGGACCCCCGCCCCGGCGGGGGGTACAGGCGCAAAAAGGCCCGCCCCAGCGGGCTAGCCCACTGACTTCAAGATTTTAAAGTTCTAACTTTTTTCCACTTTTGCCCAAAAAGACCGCCTTTCCTCACCAATTACATCCATGACCACCCTACACATAAAATATTATGAAACGAGTAAAAACGAACACAAAACATGAGAATAACTACGAATTTAAACTTGAAACGAATATTGATTCGCGTATATAAAATCCACTTATCAAAATCCCCCAAACTTAATCCGTGCTAGTCCCCGAGCACAAAACAAACTACACGCAATGTAATGAAATGTAATAACAATCTAAATGCCTAAAAATAAAATCCAGTCACATCACATAAACTGATTTATCCCATCGGCCTCAGAGAAAACAAGCAACTTTACAATACAAATTATCAAAACCAATCTACACTTACATATTAATTCTCAATTCTTGAACAACTATCACTGGTATAGCATGCATGTGTGATCAACATCGAAGATAACTGATACAGACCCAAATTCAATACATAAACAACTTCTTAGAAGGAATCATACAATGCAAACTTAAAAAATTCTCAAAGATAGGCACGATTCAACTAAAATTAAACTCAACCAAATTCAAGGGTACATGCAGGATATTTATACTCTCTCTTCTTTTTTTTTCATACGGGGGCTTTTTGCAGTTTTCCCATTTTATTCTTATTTTTTTATAGATGGTTGGTGAGTGCGTTTTACGCTCCATCTCACGCTTGTGTTTATAGGGAGTGCTTCACCTCAACCCACCACAAGACTCAACATATTTCTTTCTCTTTATTTTAATTTTTTTTTCAAAGCTTATATATCCCGCATATATTCCCCCAAACTTAGGTTCTTGCCTAATTTAAGCCTTCACTGCCTATCCTTGTCATTTTCTAGTTCACGCTAGCACTGTCCTTTAGAAACACTTTATGTATCAATATGAACTAACCGGTCAACAAAGATGTCATTAGTGCTACCCTTTTTATAACAGTTTCAAACAAGTCCAAGAATCAATTCATAATAGTAATTATATCACAGTTCTAATAATCCATACTATATTGGTTAACTTGTTCACAATTTCATCATTGGCTAGAATAACCTGTAGAATACAACACCATTGGACATATGCAAACAAACTATTTAACTAAAATTTTTTATTTTATTATTTAGTTCTATTTTTTTATTATTTAGATATGAAAAGTCAAAGTCCTAACTACTATGCAAATACCTATTCTATAATGCAACACCAGATATGACAACAAAAATTTTAAAAATGCATGTATGCAATGTATGCAACTAAACAACTAACTCCCCCAAACTTAAATAAGACAATGCCCTCATTGGATAAAAATAAAAATTCACGAGGACTTCCCTGGAATTGTCTAAGTCTGGGGAGGTGGTTGGTGCTCTTCTTCATCAGAATCACTCGGAGGAAATCGAGGTAATGGACCGGGTTGTTGATACGGAAATTGGCCTGCCGGGTTGAAGCTTTGGAGCGTTGTGGTGAATGAAGAGAAAGACGCGTTCATTGCATCGAACATGTGATCTTGGCGGAGCGCCAAACGTCGCATTTCCCGACGTGCTGCCCTATTTTGCGCATTCATGTGATTCTGGAACTCAAGGAACTAAGTACTAGAAAATGCCTCAGTTTGCGAAACCTGCTCGGTTCCTTGATCTCCCATTGTGTTATCCTCATCCTCCGAAGTATCTTCAGCTTCAGCCTCGTCCTCCGACGCTGATGGAAAAACAAATCCTAGACCTCTAGGATGCGATTCGCCGCTGGCCCACACGGAATACCGTGCTATCATTCTAGTATCTAAGAGTTGCAGCGACATCAAAGTGGGTTCATCATCAGACCAACGCACTCCAGCTTGACGATACAACCCACAAATGAGAGATGGGTGTGGTAAGTCGCCAGAAAAGTTGCCTCGGAGACATCGTCGTAGAAAAAAACTGATAATTGCCCCGATGTCTATGAGGAAGTCTTGCACGATGGCATACAGGAGGAGTGCCTTCTCCTTCGTCACGTCCGAGGTGTGCGTGGACGGTAGCAATTTAGCATAGAGGAAGGCATACCAGATTTTTTCTTACCGACTTAGGTCCTTGCTGTGAAACACTGTACCTCCCTTTCGACCCTTTAACTAAGTAGTCCCCGGCTTAGTCATGTTTTGAATCAGCTCCTCAAAGTCGGGGTCAAAATCCCGCATATAGGCATACTGACACTGGCGTGGCACCCTAAGCTGATAATATGTATTGATTGCATCAGCACTGAACGGGACCATGCGACCCCGCACGAAGGCATTGAACGGTGCCTTGTCCTCAACGTTCACATAGAATTCTTTAACGACATTCACAACGGCGGGCTCGGGCTCCGCTGTAAACCTTATCCATCCTTGCTGATAAATTTGTTGCATCATCTCCCCATCATTCCCTTCGGGAGCCAACCCCCGCTTCGGTGTAAGAGCCTTGGTAACCATATAGTTGTACCGATCGGTGGCGGCGACACTTCTAAATTTTCGGCGGTCATATGTTCGTGTCGGTGGAGCGGAACTTGAACCCTCTCCCCGTTGGCGTTTTGATGTTGGTTGTGAGGCTATTGATTTTTGGATGTTTGACTTGCTAGCACACACTTCCTTCTCTCACACTTGGCTCAGTCAATTTATCAAACACTTGGCGTGCACAGCTCGTTCGGTTACACAACTTTTGAATTTTGAACTTTGGAATTTGGTGTATGTGGTAGAGATGAGATGAAGACTTGACACTATAGCCACTTACCCTCAAATGTGTGTATCCCAATTGCCTGAAGAATTCAAGTGTAATGTTGTTGAATATGGAAAGTATGAGGTAGGGTTTATATAGAGTGATGTGGGGGAGATGAAGTGGTGGACGGGATTGAAGTCGTGTGAGTGGAGAGTGAGGGTGAAGGTGGGTTTAATTGATTTAGGTAGTGGTCATGGTGGTAGTAGTTGTGTAGGGTCGTGGGTTGTGTTGAGGAGTTGAAGACAAAAATGGCAGCAGGTTATGAGCTAGGGGGAAATGACTGGGACGTGCTGTTTAAATGAACACGTCTGCCCAGGAATTAGGACCCCCGCCCCAGCGGGGGGTGCTAGGCCAAAAAGGCCCGCCCCGGCGGGCTAGCCCACTGTACAACTTTTTGGTCAAAAATTTTTGAGATGCAAAATTTTCCGATTTTCCTCCATTTCGTAGGCGTTGTTGCTCTAACTCACGTTGGACCTCTCTTGAAACCAAAAACATGCACTACGTTAGATTAATGACAACTTATAGCTTCAATGAGATTTTTAGTACTTTTCAGATATTTTTTAGTAAAACTTATAATTGACAAGTCCTAATTACTGCTTTATAAACTATATCCTAACAAATTAAACGTGAACTATGGAAAATAAATAAATATTGGGTTGCCTCCCAATTAGCGCTTGATTTTAAGTCATTCAGGCTGACTACTCCCTACTTTACTGTGTATCAGCAAGGGTGATGTTGTCGGCGTCCCAGTTCTACTCGCCACCCCAGTAATGCTTAATACGTTGCCCATTGACGTTGAACGTGTTTAGCGGATTACGACTGTAAAGTTTAACGGCGCCATGAGGAAATACTCGTTTTATAGTAAATGGTCCCGACCATCTCGACTTAAGCTTTCCGGGGAACAAACGCAGCCGTGAATTGAACAAGAGGACTACTTGACCCGACTCGAATGTTCGTTGCACAATTTTCTGGTCATGCCATCTTTTAACTCTTTCTTTGTATAACTTGGCATTCTCATAGGCTTGGAGGCGGAATTCGTCGAGCTCATTTAGTTGTAGTAGCCTCTTTTCTCCTACCGCAGCTTGATCAAAATTCAATTTTTGTATGGCCCAGTAAGCCTTGTGCTGTAGCTCCACCGGTAAATGACATGCCTTTTCATACAAAAGTTGATACGGTGACATCCCGATTGGCATTTTGAAGGCAGTCCGGTACGCCCATAATGCGTCGTCCAATCGAAGTGACCAATCTTTCTGACTCAGATTTACAACCTTCTCCAATATCCTCTTAACTTCTCTATTCGATACCTCGGCTTGCCCATTAGTCTGAGGGTGATACGCTGTAGCCACCTTGTGATTGACCCCATACTTAGCCAAAAGAGCTGTAAACGACTTATTATAGAAGTGACTGCCTTCATCACTAATTATTGCTCTTGGCGTGCCAAACCTCGTGAAAATGTTTTTCTGTAGAAACTTGAGGACCACCTTGGCATCATTAGATGGTAATGCTGCAGCTTCAACCCATTTCGAGACGTAATCCACCGCGAGCAGAATATATTGATTGCTCAAAGACGACAGGAATGGTCCCATGAAATTGATGCCCCATACATCAAAGATCTCCACTTCAAGGATTGTTTGTAGGGGCATCTTGTTCCGCTTCGATATGTTTCCCACCCTTTGGCATCTATCACATGTTTTCACAAATTGGTGGACATCTTTGAACACTGTAGGCCAATAAAACCCAGATTGAAGAACTTTTGCCGCGGTGTGCTCACTCCCCCGTAATGTCCACCGTATGCCGATGAATGGAATTCTTGTAATATGTTGTGGACTTCACTGTATGGGATACATCGTCGAATCATCTTATCGGCACATTGTTTAAACAGATACGGCTCATCCCACATGTACCACTTGTCGTCGTGAAGAAACTTCTTTTTCTGTTGTCGTGTAAGATCTAGGGGAAGAATCTTGCTTACCACATAATTTGCTAAGTCTGCATACCATGAAAATTCTGCATTCAACCCAAATAACTGCTCATCCAGAAATGTCTCGTTGATCACGCATTTATCTTCATCCTTTTTCTCCGAATTTTCCAGCCTTGATAAGTGATTAGCAACTTGATTCTCCGTACCCTTTCTATATTGAATTTCTAAATCAAACTCTTGAAGTAAGAGAATCCATCGGATAAGGCGTGGCTTAGCATCCCTTTTTGCTATTAAGTACCGAATCGCTGAATGGTCTGTGTAAACTATTACCTTAGTCCCGATCAAATATGCCCGGAATTTGTCGAACGCGTATACTACTGCAAGCAATTCCTTTTTCGTGGTAGTGTAGTTCTTTTGAGTCTCTGTTAGTGTTTTGCTTGCGTAGTATATGGCGTGAAACACCTTGTCTCGTCTTTGGCTCAAAACAGCCCCGACTGCGTAGTCACTCACGTCACACATCAGTTCGAATGGCAATTTCCAGTCCGGTGCGACTATCACGGGGGCTATAATTAATTTCTGTTTCAATAATTCAAACGCGGACTTACATTCCGCAGTAAAGCTGAAAGTGGCATCATTGTCTAAAAGACTGCATAGAGGTTTTGCAATCTTAGGGAAGTCTTTTATGAACCTCCGGTAGAACCCAGCATGCCCCAAAAAATTGCGAATACCCTTAACTGAGCTCGGTGGAGGTAGTTTCTCGATCGTGTCCAACTTTGCCTTATCCACCTCCAATCATTGAGCCGACACCTTATGGCCCAATATTATGCCCTCTTCAACCATGAAGTGGCATTTTTCCCAATTCAGTATGAGGTTTGTGTCCTTACAATGCTGCAATACCATGACCAAATTTTCTAAACAAGTGTCAAAAGTGTCCCCATAGACCAAGAAATCATCCATGAAGACTTCAACGTTCTTCTCCACCATATCCGAGAAAATAGCCATCATACACCGCTGGAAAGTTGCCGGTGCATTGCACAGTCCGAATGATATTCTCCTGAATGCAAAGGTGCCATAAGGACAAGTGAATGTTGTCTTTTCTTGATCCTCAGGAGCGATAGCAATCTAATTATATCCCGAATATCCATCCAATAAGCAGTAAAACTCATGTCCAGCTAACCTGTCTAATATTTGATCGATAAAAGGTAGCGGGAAATGATCCTTTCGGGTTTCCTTACTCAATCTTCTATAATCGATGCAAACCCTCCAACCTGTCACTGTCCTTGTCAAAATTAACTCGTTATCCTCATTCTAAATTATCGTCATTCCCCCTTTCTTAGGCACACAATGAATCGGACTCACCCATTTACTGTCTGAAATTGGGTATATGACACCGACATCCAATAATTTCAATATTTCCTTCTTGACCACTTCCTTCATAATTAGGTTAAGTTGACGTTTATGCTCCACTGATGGACTTGCATCATCCTCTATCAGAATCTTATGCATGCAAAATGATGGGCTAATGCCTTTTACATCCGCAATCGTCTATCCAATTGCTGATTCATAATCTCTAAGCACCCTCAGCAACTTTTCTTCCTGCAATTCGTTAAGTGCAGCAGAAATAATTACAGGTAAAGAATTCAAATTGCCTAAATACACATACTTGAGATGTTTAGGGAGTGGTTTAAGTTCCAATGTCAGTGGCTCCTCCAATGATGGTTTCAATTTTTCTGCAATTGTCTCCTCGGTGTGCAAAGGTTTAACCGGTGCTCTGAATCGGCTAACTCGTGGCAACGAGTCTAGCATCTGTAATAAGTCCACAAATTTCGGGTCGTCTTTTTCCTCATCCCCCAGTAAAGTTGTTCCCAACGGATCATTGATCAAACTCTTGTTAATATCTTCGCTGGTAATCTGCTCAATTAAATCCATTCGATTACACTCTTCCTCGTCCGTAGGATATTTCATGGCCTTGAACACATTGAATTTTATTTCTTGATCTTGGACCCTCATTGTAAGTTCTCCTTTTTGCACGTCTATGAGTGTCCTTCCCGTAGCCAAGAAAGGTCTCCCTAGGATGATCGGGATGTTCTTATCTTCATCGAAATCCAGTATGATAAAGTTCGCAGGGAATATAAACTTATCCACCTTTACCAAAATATCCTCTACAATGCCTCTTGGATATGTTACTGACCTATCCGCCAACTGTAATGAAATATTCGTAGGCTTTGGCGCGGGAAAACCCAATTCTGAATATACTGATAATGGCATCAGGTTTATACTCGCCCCCAAATCACATAAGCACTTGTTAAAAGACATCTTCCCGATCGTGCACGGGATAGTAAAGCTCCCCGGGTCTTTGAGTTTTGGTGGAAGCTTTTTCTGTAACACTGCACTACTCTCCTCTGCTAGTGCCACTATTTCGAAGTCTTCCCATTTCTTCTTCCTCGACAAAATCCCCTTCATAAACTTTGCATAACTCGGCATTTACTCGTGGGCCTCTGCGAATGGGATGTTAATATGGAGTTTCTTGAACACATCTAAAAACCTTTCGAACTGCTTAACTGATTTCTATTTTTGGACGCTCCGCTAAAACGACGGTGGAGGATAAACAATCGGCTCACTGTTTAACTTGGGTTCCTCGGTTTTGTTCCCCTCCACTGCGTTATTGTCGTCGACCTTTTCCTCCGGTGTTGCTGAATTTTCTGCACTATTCCCACCGAGATGTTTTCCACTTCTCAACATAACTGCTTTACATTGCTCCTGATTACCCTTAGGATTTCTCTCGGTGTCGCTAGGTAATGTTCCTTGTGGTCGATTATTCAATGCCAAAGCAATTTGACCTATCTGATTCTCTATATTTTTGATAGCAATAGCTTGATTCTTCATAGCCAAATCATTGCCAGTCATGTACCTTGCCCATGTTTCCTCCCCATCGAATTTCCTGTCTTGATGTTGAACCGGCTGTTGGTGATTCTGAAAACCAGGGGGATATGATGGTCGTGGAGCTTGAGTTTGCTGATTATTGCTCCATGAGAGGTTTGGGTGGTTCCTATTCACCTGGTTGTAGGTATTTTGGTTGGTATTTTGCGGAATTCTGTTGTAGTTGCCTATAAACTGAACAGATGCTAGATTTATTGCACACTGCTCTGTCGGATGATCACCCGCACACAATTCACATACTACCATAACTTGCTGAACTTGTTGAGCTTGAGCCTCTGCTATCGTATTTACCCTCTCATTCATCGTATCAAATTTCATGGATAGTGTAGAAAGAATTGCTTGTATAGCTGCTACTCCATCTAATTCCAACATCCCAGCCGCCTTTGCATGTGTCATTCTTGTTGTGGGCCACTGGTAGTTATTTGCCGACATTGTTTCTATCAAATTGTAGGCATCCTCGTAACTCTTAGCCATGAATGCACCTTCCGATGTCGCATCAATACTGGTTTTGACATTTCCATGTAGCCCGTTGTAAAAGGTGTTCATTTGTAACCATTTGGGAAATCCATGATGTGGGCACTTTCTGAGTAATTCTTTGTATCTCTCCCATGACTCATATAGTGACTCTCCATTCTGCTGCTCAAACATTGTGATGTCATTCCTCATTTTCGCAGTCTTCGCCGGTGGAAAAAATTTGGCAAGAAATTTTTGAGCCAAATCCTTCTATGTAGTGATCGAACCCGGCGGTAGAGAATGTAACCAACTCTTCACCTTGTCCCGTAAAGTGAATGGGAACAAACGAAGTCTCACTGCCTCATCCGACACCCCATTGTACTTGAACGTGTCGGACATCTCTAGAAAACTGATCAAATGCTCATTCGGATCGTCGTTCGCCATTCCCCCAAACTGACATGAGTTCTGCATCATCTGAATAGTCCCAGGCCTTATTTCAAAAGTATTCGCAACAATTGCAGGCCTAGTAATGCTCGATTGCAGATTAGTCACCCTAGGTGTGGCAAAATCCCTCAACGCTTTCTGGTCTTCGGCAGCCATCGTTTCTTCCTTATCAGAATTTTCAAATTCGTTCCTCGTTTCCTCAATCCACTTACTCAACTTTTGAAATCTTCTGTCAATGTCGTCCTCAAAAGGAAGCAAGTCTGGATGTTTAGATCGTGTTTGCATAAACCAATGTCGAAAACCTGAAATAGAGAAAATAAAAATAAAATATTTAAGTAAAACTGGACTAATTAAACTGATATTGTAAAAACAAATATTAAAATCTCGGCTAAATTGTCCCCGGCAACGGCGCCAAAAAAAACTTGTTGAGTAAAATCAATACGCTTAAAAACACGCAAGTGCACGTGGTCAACAAATAATATAGTAGTGGATAGAGTATCGTTCCCACAAGGACAAAATATCAAGAATCTTAACTTCACAATTATCAATCTTGTATTAACCCTAATTTTATTAAACTAATCAATTCAATGGTTTTTTAAAATAAATAAAAGCAACTAAATTAATAAATAATTAAATTATCACAAAACAGTCACCAATAACGAAATTCAGAATTTCAAACAATTAATGGAGAATTAGACTTATGATTTCACCCTAAGCTTCACTCTGATTTTCAAACCTTTATTCCAACTCAACTCAATATTCCAGTTTATTAATCAAGAGCACGAACGCAGTAAGAGCCACCTCTCGATGCACTAATACCATATTAACATCAATCCACAATTAAGATAGAAATCTGTTAAACACCTAAATTAACCAACTCACTATATCTCTATGTGAATTGCAATAAAAAAGGTTGAAGTTTAAGCTCTCTATACGATTACATGCGATGTCAAGTGTATCTCTACCTTAACAATAATCACAAATATGCTATCGACATGATTCATGACACATGCTATATTAACTAGGTCTAGATTCGAATCTCCTCTCTCGATTCCTTTCAAATCCACAAAGAACTGTTGATCAGGTATTTCATAAATTCACGCACAAATTAATATAGATAACCTGAAAATATCTTATTAAATTGGAAATCAAAGTTATAGAATCATCGTTTCACCCAAAGATCCATCACAAGTCTAATTAGTAAATTAGTTCATAAAGAATGAATTAAAAACTGAATAATTTGTTGAAAACATCATCCCAAGTACAAATATATGAAAGAAAAGAGGAATTATGGAAAACCCCTTCACGTAGCCTCGATTTGTAACTATCGTGACAATTTCTGAAAATTACTCCTCCAACGTTCGCTCTTTAATCCTTTAAATCGCTCTTGAATCCTTGCCTTTGTGTTGTGAGATTGTTGTTTTTCTACCTAGCAGCAAACCCCCATGTCTTCTGGTCGAATTCTCCCTTTATTAGAGTCCAAACGCACTAGCCAAAACCAAAAAATCGAGCCCCCAACAGAAGTCAAAACCAAACACGAAAGCTCAGGAAACAGGACCTCCGCCCCGGCGGGGGGTACAGACACAAAAAGGCCCGCCCCGGCGGGCTAGCCCACTTACTTCAAGATTTTAAAGTTCCAACTTTTTTCCACTTTTGCCCAAAAAGACCGCCTTTCCTCACCAATTGCATCCATGACCACCCTACACATAAAATATCATGAAACGAGTAAAAACGAACACAAAACATGAGAATAACTATAAATTTAAACTTGAAACGAATATTGATTCACGTATATAAAATCCACTTATCAATAATACTCTCCCTTTAATCGTTAATACACTCAATAATGTACTATACTTTGAGACTTAGAAACCCATTTGACATTCACTCAGTATGAGTGAATGTCGAACAGTCCCCAGTTTAGGACTGTTACCAGATGTTATGTCTCTCACTTAGGCCGTTGTCAATACGAAACGGTACGTTTTTTTGTTTTAAGGATTTTTTGACCTTATCACACATAACATCTCTTAATTTGGAAGTGAATATTTCTCGCCCATGAGTAATGACTACTAGGAGAAGAGTCTAGGACTTCCTTATATGCAGGGAGCTAATAGTACTCCAACCGGTTCCTCGACCGCAATTAAAAAAAAAAGGTTGTAGTTCCTGTTTGTGTCCTATACTCGAATAATAAAGTTAATTGAATTACAGCAGATATTCCTCACTGTTCCATCATAATAAATGACAACATCCTGAAGGTGTTCCATTAAGTTGTTGAACAAAGTTCTAGGTTAAGCAACCCTCTAGATGAACGAACGATCACTTCTGCTAGGAATGAATCATCTCCCCATATGGGTCCAATCCATGTCATAGACAACTTTTCACCACTCCGAATTCCTTAGATGGGTAGTTCTCACAGAATGTCTCACCTCTTTTTCTATGAGAACTACTCATCTGAGGAATTCGGAGTGATGAGAATTTATCTATGTCGTGGATTGGAACCATATCAGAAAATGATTCATTCCTAGTAGAGAAATGATCGTTCGTTCATCTAGAGGGTTGCTTATCCTGGAACCTTGTTAAATAGCTTAATGGAACTCCTTCGGGATGTTGTCATCTGTTATGATGGAATATTGAGGAATGTTGCAGTAATTCAATTAACTTTATTATTCGAGTATAAGACACAAACAGGAACTACGACCCTTTTTTTTAATTGCCTCCGAGGAATCGGTTGGAGTACTATTAGCTGCAACTACTATGTCGAACCCTGCATACACTCAACAATATATGTACTATACTTTAGAACTTAGAAACCCGTTTGACATTCACTCAGTAGGAGTGAATGTCTAACAGTCCCCAGTTTGGGACTGTTACTGGATGTTATCTCTATATGTTCTTCGAGTGCATACTTTTAGATTAAGTTATCTTAGTCTATTTCGTGTGCTTGGAGACCATGGGGAGGTGCTGTCAAAATTTTCTTGAAACTCATGAAACGTACTCAATGTATTGGCACTAGTGACGAGACGCATCCAATAACAGGATAGAAGCCTTACCCCTGTCCTGTAGAGTGGAGATACAAGGTAAATCTAATCCATGCATGAATATCCAAATTAACTGAATGCATCTTCTGTGTAGTTAAAAATGGCAGCCGACCGGAGTTGGATGTACCGTAGGATACCTAGTGATGGGAGGGGATTAGTCTCAGCTTATCGTGTTGGGGTGTCAGATTTCTTGAACAAAGCAGTAGAACATACGGATGATCCGAACGGGAAGATGCGGTGCCCGTGTGTCAAGTGTAAAAACCTGATTTGGAAGAAAGTCGATGAGATTAAATTTGACTTATTTTCCTGTGGATTTTTGGATGGGTACTTCGTATGGGCTCATCACGGGGAATCAGAAGTGATTGAAAATATTGTGGAACAACCAATTCTACGGGATTCATACGTCGAAAACTATGATCCAGTGGAGATATTGGTCGATGCTTATGGCCCAACTAAATTAACTGGGCTGAAAATGAGCCTTCTTCAAGCAGTGCTAAGCAAGTGCCAAATGATACAGCTACTGCCTTTTACAAGTTGCAATCTTAATATGGGGTCGTGTTATATCCGGGAAATAATACGGACACCAAGCTTTCTGCAGTGACGATGCTCTTACACTTCAAGAATGAGCACGACTGTAGTGAGAGAGGTTTTAACGATTTGCTTACTATAGTTGGACAGTTCTTACCCAAGGATCATACTCTTCCTGTGAATTATTACGAAGTGAAGAAGATGGTCAAGGGTTAAATATGGGGTATCAAAAAATTGATGCTTGTGAGCAGGATTGCATGTTATATTATGGGGATGATAGAGATAAGGGACAATGTGATATATGTAGTACTTTCCTCTTACGCCGAGGCTTCAATGGCTATTCATGTCATCTCATACGGCTCAACATATGAGTTGGCATCGAACAAGGGATGTTGTGCCTGGTCAGCTGACTCACCCAGCGGATGGAGATGAATGGAAGAGATTTGATGCAAATTATCCTGAGTTTACCAAAGAAGTTCAGAATGTTAGGCTTGGCATGGCTACTGATGGCTTTTGCCATTTTACTAATTTTAGCAAGCCGTACTCAGTTTGGCCAGTCATTATGGTCGCTTGTAATCTTCCACCGTCAATGTGCATGAGAGATCCGTATTTGTTCTTGACTTTACTCATTCCGGGGGATAAAAGTCCTACAAAAGACAATAACGTGTACCTTCGACCGTTAGTGAATGAACTAAAGATGTTGTGGGAGACAGGGGTCCAGACGTATGATAAATCGATATGCGAAAATTTTGTGATGAAGGCAACCCTGTTATGGACTATCACTAACTTTTCGGCTCTTGGGATGGTTAGTGGTTGATCAGCTCACGGGAAGTTGTCCTGTCCAGTGTGTATGGGGGATGTGCAAGGCAACCAGTTGCAGCATAGGCAGAAATCTAGTTTCTTTGGAACTGCTCGTAGATTCTTGCCTCTTGATCACAATTACAGAAAGATGTCTACACAGTTCAACAGAAAGACAGAGAAGAAGGGGATTGTTGGTCGACTATCGGGTAGTGAGGTCTTGAACTGGTTAAACCAACTTGAATTTTCTTTTTTGGGGAAGGAACACAGTAAATTGAGATCAGCCAGGTACGAGAAGACTCATAATTGGACACACTTGCCCATATGGTTTGAGTTACCGTATTAGGGCACACTTTCAGTTCGTCATTGTATAGATGTCATGCATACCGAAAAGAAAATTTTCGAGAACTTGTTTTACACCGTGTTAGATGCGAGTGGTAAAGCTAAAGACAATGACAATGCTCGAAAAGATTTGGAGGCATTGAACATTAGGCCAGAATTTTGGCTTTGCCCTAACACTACGAAATCTAAAGCTCCATTTTATCTTACTAAGCAACAAGTTGAAGATGTGTGTAAGTGGATTAGTGGGTTGAAGCTCCCAACTGGATATGCGTCGAACATAACACGTTGTTGTAAGGTTGAGCAATTGAAAATTTCTGGAATCAAGAGTCACGATTGTCATGTATTCATGCAGAAGTTGATCCCAATTGCATTTCGTGAGATGTTATCCAGGAAAGTTATAAATGCATTGGCCGAACTTTCAAATTTCTTTCGAGACCTTTGCTCAACTGTAATTAAGTACAGTGATGTCGAGCAGATGGAGAACAATATTGTGCTTACCATTTGCAAGCTCAAAATGATCTTCCCTCCAGGATTCTTTGACTTGATGGAACATCTGCCTGTTCATCTACCTTATGAACTCAAACTTGGAGGACCGGTTCAATATCAGTGGATGTACCCTTTTGAGAGGTAATATAATCTACTAATTGCTTTATGTTGCTCATATTAATAATACTCATATTTGTCGAAATATTTATCTTAGGTATATGCTTCGATTAAAAAAAAAGGTCAAGAACAAAGCTCGTGTAGAGGGTTCTATTACTGAACGCTATACAGAGGAAGAACTTGTCAACTTTTACTCATTGTATTTTGACGATGTTGTCTCGGCGAAGCACAACCGTTTAGGAAGGAATGAGGTTGTTGGTCCAATGTCTCATGTTGATGATGAGTTAGCTGTATTCACATATCCGGCTAAGCCATTTGGCCATGAGACACTGACTTACTTAAGCAACAAAGAGTTGAGGATTGTATCTATATACGTGCTTCTAAATATGCCCGAAGTATCATCATACATCATGTATGAATAATTATTCACGGTATTTAGTGCAATTTATAAGTGTAGTCATCTATATATGTTAAAGACATTTTACTATTTTCACAGTTCATTCGAAGAGGAAGCGTATGCTTCTAACCCAGCTTTTACTGCAGCAGAGTTGGAAACATTCTCTAATGCTAATTTCCAACAGTGGTTTAAGAAAAGGGTTGAAGCGGATAACATTTCTGAGTGTTTTATAGATGTCATCCAAGGACCTTACAAAGTTGTTAGTTCTTTTCTCGGTTGCATCTTGAATGGGTACAGATTTAGAGTCGATGACTTGAATGAACTCACATCAGTCAATTCTGGGGTTGTGGTGTTAGGAAGCTACTACCAAGATTCTGAGTCCAATTACTATGGTCGTTTACAGGATGTGGTTGTGCTCAATTATCACGGGGGTAAAATGGTAGTTACATTCAAATGTAGCTGGTTTGATACTGAAAAGGGGGTTAAAATTGATCGTAATAGAATCACAACTGTAGATATCAAGTAGGTGTTAAAGTCTGATGACGTGTTGTTTGTGTTAGCAAGTCAAGCGACTCAAGTGCATTAAGCTCCTAATGTCGTAAATACTCGAAGCCCTTGGTACACAGTAGTCACAACTAAAACACGTTCATTTAATGCCGATAACATGTTTGGTATGGATGAGGTGTTGGAAGAAGATGTTAGCAACCCTTTGGTCATAGTGTTCCATGCTAAAGATGTGATGAGTACTGATGTCATTGACATACCTGACGACGAGGATGTCGAGGCAAACGTACACATGAATGATTATGTAGTCGTTTAGGATGATAACGATGACAAAACTATTCTCGAAACTGAGGATTAGGAAGATACCGAATCTGAGAATGATATACACGTTGATTCTGATGGGTTTGATGATGTACGTAATTGAAAATGAGCATTCATATTAGTACATACCATATATTGTTAAACCTTACATATTCATAATCTACCAATTTGGTTATTACACTAGGATATTCGTGGCTAGACATATCGGTGGAGGTCGCCGAGGTGGTGGGCGATCCGGTACTGGAGACAGTAGCCACGATGGAGGCTCTTCTTCAGGTGCTTGTAAGTTATCTTAACTAGGATTTAAATATATCTCAAGCTGAATTAGTTTATGTTTATTGACTCAGTTAAATACAATTATTACAGATGCACCTCGTCGACGACACCGAGGGACAAACCTTGGTATCTTTGGTCGTCCATCGGCAGTGCCACTTACAGTACCGATTGATGTCACTTCTGGACAGTAATTGTTAACATATTGGTAATGTTTTTGTCAGTTATTATAAAACACAATTCATATAACACATATTGTTATATTTTTTCTGTAGTATACTAGACCTGGTGGCTAAGCACACCCTACACGCGATCTGTTTGACGCATCTCCCGAGAGGGTGCATGCGGTTCAGCCAGTATGCGCGGTATGATGCCACTTTTATACAGACCGTCTTGCGGGAATTCTACGTAAGTTAAGCATATTATATTAATTACTACATGGTTGTATTGACCACGGTTCTTCTTCGCCTGCTCAGACTTTTCCTTGAAGTCATCAGCATCCCAGTGTGCACACATAGCCTCTCAGGCTAAATCGGAGACTATGCGGGGCTGATGAACTCTGATGGTGGTCCCGGGCTGGTCCTCAACTGCCTAGGCTGCCCTCTGTCATATCTCATACAGCCAGTCGGAGTAATTCACAGCGACATGATGTTCGATCACATCGTCGTAAGCTGACTGAGAGGTGCTCGGGTCAAATCTATAATAAACCTATAACAAAAGTTTTAAAATTAGGAACAATTGATTTTGGCATCCTTCCGGATAGTACACACCACTAGTTCTCAATCGTTTGAGGAGGAGAAGATGGTAAGTGTGTTGTATTTAGTTATCAAGTTCTCACACAAATACTTAATATCTATTTTATGAATATTTTTATTAGGCCTTGAGGAGGACCTTGGGCCGAGATCCTACCATTTTAGAGTTTTGGGATCGAGCCGACACGCCTAAGGCTGAGCGTGCTTTGTCTAAAGCAACTTTAGCTATACGGGTAAAACTGATCTTACTATTTAGCTTTTAGTAATATTCAATCGTAAATAAAATGATATAATTAACATATGTATACAAAATAAATTAGAGGACCAATTTCAGAGGCTTCGGGACGAGCGTATAAATGAGCTGGAGGCTATTAGGAAGGGTTCTGAGCCGTTATATTTTACCACCTCTCTTCCCGATATTGTATTAAATTGGGATGAGGAGCTAAGACTATGGGTCGCGTCTCAGGATCCCCCTACTGGCAGTACCGGCAGATATCGATATATACACTCCCTGGAGGTAATATTTTTTCTATTTTACGAAATTATCTGACTTTATCACATTATATAAATTATTATTAGTAATCGAATTTGTATCTTTTTATAGGCTCCAGCCAGTGCCAGCGTCCGAGAGCACATGTCAGACCATCTCATACGGGCGCTGGCTTGGATGACGAGATCTTCTAGTAGCTGATAGGGGTTGTGTCGGATAGGTTCTGTACCGAACCGGTCTTTCGGCGTCAGCAGTTGCCTACCAGTTCTCGTCTTCATTAGATTACTCAGGATATTATAGCAGGGGCCTACGCAGAGAGTACAGGATTACCACGCAGTTCGATGCTTAGAGTGACGATATGCTCTGAATGGTGATTACCTTCTTGGAGGAAGCTTTTCGTCCGCCCCCGCTGATGAGTGGGATTTATACCCGTGAATCAGATACTTTATGACTTAAATAGTTGCCTGATCTCGTAGATTTTATATAGTTTTATATGATTATAGTGTTATTATACTTAACCGACGTATTGCAGGGCTTTACAGGTGTGTTTTAGCCTTCAAGGGAAAAAATGGTTATCTTTCACATACTCGCGCCGCGGCGCCAATGCCCAGCCTGATGCTCGTGCAGCAGCGCCACCCTCCTGTCCTTGCTGACATCACCTTTGTGCCACAATGCCACTAATCCTCTATGGGCTCACGCTGCAGCGCGAGCTCTGGTGTTTTTTCCTGCACACGTGGCGCCGCAACGCCATCCATAGGCCTATTGCCTACGCCGCAGCGCGAGCTCCGGTGTCCAGGCAGAGGCAATCTGATTTTGACCTAACTTGAAGGAGAAAGAGATATATAAATCAAGGGAGCCTCTACATAAAGGAGAGACGGGGGAGAATAACATAGCTTAGGATAGAATAGTGTAGTTTTTCTCTTTTCTTTTGTAATCTCTCTCTCTTTCTCTTAGTTAATGTCTATAAATATAGATTAGGGAGAAGTTTGGGATTTCCTTGGAGCATTAAGAGCAGTGAGCTACATGGATTGGAAAGCTTGAGAGGAGCTAAATGCGTGGAGACTGAAGAACCTCGACAAAGTTTATTCTTATCTATTTATTTTCCCTGATTTTGTATTCCATAAATGTTGTCTTTATTGCTACTTATATTTTGTTCAATAGCTATGAACTGAATATTGGCTCTAAGGTTATAATGGAACCCTTTGTTATTTAAATTGACTATCTTATCTCTTTGGTTGGCTCCATATGATTTGGTTTAATATATTCATGCTTAATGATTCTCGCTAAGACATTAGTGATGATTTTGATAATCTATATGATATCGACAGAAGGATTGTAGATTTACACCTAAATATATTGGCATGTGATTATAGGTTTCGACTGCATAAGTTGTGTGTAGAATAGAGATATATCTGTGCGCCATGTGCGACCTAATTGAGAACTTATGCCTAAATCCTTATTAGGTTAATTCACATAGACATGTGTAGGATTATCACCTAGCTTGGACGTTCTTTTCTGTTCTATTCCCTTTCGGGTGGATCTAGAGAGGATATGTTTGTACATACCTCGACAGAGGTGTATGAGCACCTATGTGTTGACAAATTATCGTGACCATTAAGACCAAAGAGAGAAGGGTAGGTAGTTTGATGAAGCATAGCACGCCAGGTGTTCGACAGAATGCCTGAGTGGGGTGAAGTTGTAACCTTAGCTTGTAATTCCTTCGATTACCATTCGTTATCCATTTACTTACTTTGATAATTAGTTATAACTAGATTAATCACACTTCCATTTATCGCTGTTCGAATAAGTCTTTAGCGATACAAAGTCAGTACTTGGTAAATATTAGTGATAGTTCCTCGTGGGTACGACACTCTACTTATCACTGTATTACTTGTGAGACCGCGTATACTTGCGCGTGTTTAGTGATCGGTTTTTCGACCAACAACGCCTACTTAGGTATTTTTATTGTTTATGTTTTTTCAATTAAGGCTAGCTTGTTAATTCTTACACACACACACACGCACGCGCGCGCACACACACACATATAAATATATATATATATATATATATATATATATATATACGGACTAATTATTTATATTTTTGATTCTATCAATGGGTGGCAATGCCGACCGGACTGGCGATGACGAGCAGGCGAACGACACTAATTTCCATACACCAAAAGCAGCGTCGTTCACCTCTTCCTGATGATGATACTTGTACTAGTTTATAGTCTATTTGTATTCATGTTATTGTAGAACATTTGTATATATTGTAGTGTCTAATTGCGTCAGTATAAGTATTGTAGAACATTTTGTATATATTGTAGTGTTTAATTGCTTCTGTATAAGTATTGTAAATTATATTGTTTATCATTTATAGAACAATATCTTATATTTATAATTGTTAGCTCAGTAGTGTTGATGATAATCAGTTAGTAGATTACGTTTTGCTGGATTTGTTGCAATCGTTTTTAGCGCTATGTTGAATATTTGAATGTGAGATACAAGTTTATATTACTGTGTATTTGGTTGTGGCAGGTTACAGGTACATAAATGAATTTAAACACCTAGAAACTGCACTTTTCAAATCTGCATATAAAAAAAACAGCTAATTCCGACGGAATAAGGTATTTTCGACGAAAATTCCGTCGGATTTAATAATTAGCCATTTTTAATAAATATCGGTATATTTTTATTTTCAGTCGGACATAGGTTAACTCCGAGGGAATATATCCGTCGGAAATACAGAATATTATACTCGACGGAAATTTTCGTCCTATTTATTCAGTCGTAGATAGATTATTTTCGACGAAATTCCGTCGGAGATAAATTCGTCGAAGATAAGATAGGTACGACGAAATTTGTGATGGATGTTATCTTCGACGCGCATATATAAAATCGAATTTTCGACGGAATATTCTGTCGGAAATAACCTATTTCCGACTGAATAGGCTTATTTTCGAGGGAAAATTCCGTCGAAAATAAGGCTTTTCCTTGTAGTTAACTAAGCAATTTGGTCGCATTGTGGATAATTGAGATTGTGATTCTAGATGACATATATGTAGGATAATGAGAATGTGAATTGTAATTTTATAGCTTACGCACGAGGAAAGTTCCCTAACCTTTACTACTTTATTATTCAGTAAGGTTTTCTTTTAACTGTTATTTTGTTATACTTATACAAGTCTCATAACCCTACTTTTACGTTATGCTAGTCTTGAATCTATTATTCAACTGAGCAAGTTCTCTAACCCTAATCCTTCTTTATGCAAGTTCCTATTCCTATATTTTTATTGTTATGCAAGTTCTTTAACATTAATTTATTGTTGAACAAGTTAATTAATCTTTGATTACTCATTCCAAGCAAGATTGCTTTGGTCATTCAAAGTTTGTAATTTTATTATAAGCATTATCTTGTTGCAAAGTGTTTGTTCAGCTACAAATAATTGTTGTTTGATCTTTGATCACCAATGTTATTGTACAATCTTACATTGTTGTGCTGAACTCTTAGTTGACTACCGATCCTTCTATTGATTCAAATAATCCTTAGTTGATGAATGCTCTATAAACTAAATTACCCTTGAAGTCAATCCAAACCAAACTTCCTTTGGTTTGCTTATGTACCTTTACAGTTTTGAAAGTATGTATTCGATGATTAACACTTCATCATTTATAACCCATTGACACTTTATCTCTTATTGGTTCGTTGTTATACTTTGTTCATGATGATATTATAATCAAACTCTTGAGTAGTTATTGATCCTTATTTGATTTAACCAGTACTTGGTTGATGAACGTTCTAGAATTCCTTTGAAGTTAATTCCAAAGCAAACTTCCTTTGGTACGGAACCTAATGATCTAAGCTGAGATGAACAACCCTATATCAGGGGATTATTTTGGAGCTATGCAATAGCGTTAAAATGTTTGCGCAATACGTAATACAAAGGGTTGATCACCTGGAGTACGAGATGGTGGTCCACATAGTCTTTTAGACTGATAAAGGTTACAGTAGAAACACCAATTAACCTAGGACATAGATAACGATTATAGTCTTTTAGACTGTTAAAGGTTAAAGTAAAAATACTTGACAACCAAAAACATAGTTCGTGGTCTTGTGACCCTCAGTGTATTCCTTTGATATTGATATCTGTTATTTGACTTAAAAGTTCATTATTCCTTAGAACTCATAACTCTTGAATTAAAGCTTATTGCTTCTGGTAAGAATATATTACCAACTAATGCTCATTCGATTGTCATTCATAGACTATTATTGGAAATTATTCTTCTTGTGGGCAATTGTTTGCTCACTCTTTCTTAAAACAATACAGATAAGATCAAGAAGTCTGAAGAGCTTTGTACAAGCAAGGGCAATGGTGAGATACTTGAATATATGGTGTTTAGTTTACTGTTTATTTATTTAAGCTTATGTAATGGACTTGATTATGTTTATGTTTATGTTTATTTTTTCCGCTGATGATGTATTAATAAAGGTTAGATGACCTGAGATTTATTTAAGATTATGTAACCCTTTAATGGGAGGATTATGTATTATACTTGTGAGATTTATTTATATCCCTTATTTATGGGTAGATAGATGTAATTTTGTGGAATAGTGAACGCCCGATCTGTGGGATTGAAGTACCCGAATTTGGGGGTGTCACAACTCATGTACATTTAATTTTATCATCCAATTAGACTTGTTTAAAATAAACAATAACCTGGGATAATAAAATGAATCTCTTAAATTAGTATAATTTTAAATACTAATATTCTTCAAGACCATAACCATTAGGTTATTTAATTTTCATACCTAATGTATATATATTAGGTTATAAAGCTTCCTTTTTAATTCTCTTTATAAAGTAAATCAGCATATATACATATTTACAATATATATTTATTTAATCCCATACATATTCTTCATAAGTCATAAAGTATTTAATGCATGGATAAATAACTAATGTGACCTAATATTCTTGTATGATTAATTTAATTAATCATTTCTCTTGCTAAAGTATATATAGCACATCACTAAGTATATATGTACCTAAACATATGCACATTCACTTTATATTAACTAATCACTTAAAATTTACCATTCAAGACATAATTTTCATAAGCTTCTATAACTAAGCTTTTCATTTATTCTTATATGATTAAGTTAATTAATCATTCCCCTTATTTGACTAAAAATATAATTAGCACATGCTTAAGTATAGATTTATCTATACATATACACATTCTCTTTATTCTTATAATATGTCTTCATTTGAAATTTATTTCCTTAATAAATTTTTCACATACAAAATATATTTCATTAATTCTTTTAAATTTAAACGTAGCATAATACCTTATTCTTAATATACCTCAATTGTATACATAATTCCATTCTAGGGTTTTGATTCTTCGAAACCCATATTTTCTCACTTTATTCTTTATCTTCTCATTACTCTTTAATTTTTTTTATTATTCACATTTAATTTTTCTATTTCCAATCCAGGTTTTGCTCTTTAACCTTAATTTATTCGTTCAAGATTTTATTTATAAATCTTATAAATTTTTAGTTTGTCACAACAAGTTTCATCAATTACCTTGCCACAAGATGCTTCACCCACCTAAATTGAATGCTAAAGCTAAGTCTTGGAACACCGTCCATCATTCAGTATGCTAAGTCCCGCGTTAAGCTAACAAGGGTCTAACAAACCACCCCCTCTTGAAGAATTCAATGCCCTCGTCAAAGATCTTTTGAGCATCCCTTCAATTTATTAAACCAATGAGATTTTCCCAAGCCATCAAGTCCGTTTGATGCCTTTCTTTTTACGTACTGAACTAGGCATCTCTCGTCATGGTTTGATGAGAAAGGGGTTCATGAAGAGATAGATGAAGATCCAGTTATGTTCAAGAAGCTTCAATTCCATATTTCGTTCAAAGACACAATGCAGCAAAGGCATAGCTATTTGGAGTTTTTAAAAGAGGTTCTATCTAACAAGAGCGAACTAGTTGAATTTAAATCGATGGCACTTATTGATGGGAAGCTCTCGAAAGTTACATTATTATTGATGGATGGAGGGTTCCTTAATTTTCAAAGGGGAATTGGATAGAACAAAGAAGAAAGAGTCGGGCTGAGGACGTTAAAATAAGCGCTCACTGGGAGGCAACCCAAACATGCATTTTATTTTCTTTAATTTTGATTCATTTCGTTTGTTTTAGGATTTTATTTCATTTAGCTATATATTTTATCTTAGTTTAGGGTTGTATGTTCAGTTGTAATCTCCTTGCAAATGATAAGTGAGAATTGGGTTCATGGCTTGCAGGTTAGAAGCATAAATGTAACGACCCCAAAATAGGTCCATTCCATCCAACCCATTCTAAGTCGTCAAATACATGGTACAGAAAATAACTACAACTTTATTACAATAATTGTCGTGCAAAATACAACAACACATATGCTGTGAGTTTGGATACAAATATATACCAACTGTGACGTTGGACACCATCATGTATCAGCACTTCACAAAGGTACCTTACATAAAGGTATAGTCAAAAACTGTTTTAGAAATTAGAATCTTTGGGAAATGCTCAAGGAAACCTTCGTACATGGGAGGCCACGCGTCTAGGTTATGATAGATATCATATGGCCACAGAATTATCCTTGGTTGACCCAATAGACCCCAAAGAAAAACGAGAAGATTACTATCATATTCTTCCCAATGGTGAGTCTTCTCTTGACTTATCATTATCTCCACTGTCTCAAATTGAGAATTATACTTCAAACAAACACCAAGATTATATAGGTAGTGCCCATAGATATACTCAGCAAGTGGATGAGCACAACCCTGTCCTATGATGACACGAGGTTGTATGTCATTAGACATCTTGTATGATAGTGACAAAACACCCTTCCAACGTTGGGTTCGCCTCACCCTATTTTCTTCACCAAATATAACTACTAAATGATGACCACCGTTCTATTCCCTTGTTACCCCCGCTCGACCCAGCTACACTCTTATTACCTGAAAGGAATTGTGAAGCAAAAGGGTGAGCACAACTAGCTCAGTAAAGAATATCATGACTAAAGATAATTCAATTATCAATAGCCTTCATCAACAATAAATCAGAGATTTAGAACATATGGTAAATGATAAAAATTTCAACCATAGTTGCAGCGGAACGAGCAATCCATTAGAAGAGTCAAATAGACTATAAAGTCTATTATCTTCTCCATGTTAAAAATCCACCAACAATATTTTATCCCTGTAACATCAATCAACAATTCTGGTCCACAATCATATGAATAACTCATAATCATAACTGTAGTTCTAAATTCCTCTTCTCATCCAGGACGATGATAATTTTCATCACCTATCTTTACCTGAAACATCAAAGATCATGGTTACACCAAATCACATTTCCTGTTCATAATCATACTAATAACTTCATCTTTGCACTACGTCCAAAGATATTCATTTGTATCACCAGTTGGTCATGTTTATCTCAACATCTGTTCATCTTTGCACTACTGGCCAAAGATATTCAACAACATGTCATCTTTGCACTACGGGCCAAAGATATTCATCAACAATTCATCTTTGCACTACAGGCCAAAGATATTCATCAATATTTCATCTTTGCACTACAGGCCAAAGATATTAATATCTCAAAGAAATATATAATCATTTCAGAATTTATATAAATAATAATTATAACCATGTTGATCAATTCACCTTTGCACTTAAGCTAAAGATATTCACTTATAAATTCAATGGTCATGATCATACCAGTCACAATTCAACTTTGCACTACAGGCCAAAGAGAACCCTAGTCATGATCATACCAATAATCTACCCATCTTTACACTCTAGTGAAAGAGAATTTCAACATCAGGGTTATAAAAATGTTATATATAATAATAAAATCAATATAATCAATACATAGTTTTAATCTCAAGAGTAATATTCATAACTCAACTATAATTTGGTTAGAAAAAGAAACCAATTTTTTATCGTGAATAGTAACTCGTGAATAGTAACTCATGAATAGTAACTCGACACAAAAAGGTAGAAATTCCACAATAAAATCCATACCAGTATTTCGGTATAATGATATTGAAAGAATAATATTTCTTAAATTTATAAACAATTTATTTTAATTGTTTACACTTTACTAATTAATGCATTTAATCATCATAAAATGCCAACTCTTATAATTTCATCATCAATAACCAAAACCCTCATCAAAAATCTGCATATACCTCATAATATAGGATTCTCAAGCCATAAAATCCTATTTTCTAATTTTCTTACTTCACATAACATATTTAATTCATTTACTCATAACTAGTCTATTTTTATGAAAAATACCAAATCAGTTCCAAAAATATTTCTTTTCTGGGATTTAGCATAATATAGTCCCATATTGAACATATATTTTTCTCAGAATTTTTAAAACTCATTTACTATTTTTCATATGGCCAAAACCACCGAATATTTAGACATTTATCAAAAATTGTACTTTTGTCCAAAAATTCTAAAATTTACAGAGTATACTTCTATCATACACATGTACTCCTAATAAAAATTTCATCAATTTTGGAGTTAACCACAAGGAATTATAAGCGGTTACTTTTAAAATAGTCTTTTCCCGTAAGATTCATAACTCTTAATCTATACATCCAAAAATCACCATTTTTGGACACAATCAATAAAACTCATCAAAATATCATTTCAAATTTTTCCAGAATTTTTGAAGATCAGAAAAATTACGAAACAGAAAATCATAACAACCCTTAAAATCCCTTAATATCCCTTACTATCCCTTACTATCCCTTACCTCAAAAGAGCAGTACTTCTGACTGGATATCGGATATGATGCTGAAGGAAACTTGCACTGATGAATAGAAACTCACCAAGTATCTAAAAACTCACAAAATATGCTTCATAATATAGAGAGAGAAAGAGAGAAAGCTTATGTTTCTGGTGTGATTTTCAATTCTAACTTAGCCCTCTATTTATAGGAAAATTTTGGTAGGTTTGACCTGCAACCTGATGGCTTTACCTGCTACTATTCCCACCCACCACATTTGAAATATAATTCAGCACATTTCTTCACCAACCACAAGTGGAGCCCACCAATTCTAGAATTTTCCACCAAAATGATAAACTCCGAAAATTCAACAATTTCTGAACCAGTCATCTCGTAAAATTCATAACAAATCATACGTTCATTTTTAACGGTTCAAAATTTGTGGACATATACTCAACTTATATATGTATAACATATCCAAAAATTACCACGATCCAACGGTCGGATTAAAAATTATAACCCCCGCAAAATATCTCAAAAACTCTGATTTTTAATACCTCCATTCCGACAAAAATACTGATAAAAACCTCAACATTAACTCCTTCATTTTTAACCACAAAAATATATCCCTCATTTATATCCACATAAAATAAATATTTCCTTATCATATGAATCAATAATTAATTATTCACAAATAATATTACAGAATCACATTTATGACAACCAGGCCGTTCCCAGGAAAGAGGGGGCTTTCCAATAAGAATTTCTCCTTACTGGCGCGCAATTAAATGACCAAACCTCTCCTTAGACAGAACTTTCTAGACATTGTCAATAATGCTATCTAATAATATTATTCAAATAATATGAATTATTGATCTGATAATGGAGAAATACTGTGCAGTGACAATTATTGAACAACAATAATATAAAATTTCAACGTAGCAATTATTGAATCAATAAAATAAAATATTGAACAGTAATTACTGTAACAATTATTGAGTAGTGCCTTCTTACGTAAGAATCAATAATTTAAAAATACTGTGCAATACCGTGTGCTACTGTGCAAACACGCGTATTACTGTATTTTAACCACCGGGTATTCCAACAGTGTTAACGATAACAACTACGCCGTTAATTATAAAAACTCAATTTTTGTCGTTTTCTTCATCCGACAGTTATTCTGTTATGGGGCCCACAAATGTCTGCGCCGTCGTACGAATATTCCACGACAGAAAGAATATTCCACGACCAAACGAATATTCCCCGACAACAATGAATATTTTATAACCACTTGTTTATTTTGAAAAAAAATTCATATATCACCCTTAATTTTAACATTTATCAATTTAACCATTTACTGAATAGTAATTATAAGAAAAATTGAATACTTTTATTTCATAAAATTCGGGGTCTTACAATCTCCCCTCCTTATGAAATTTCGTCCCCGAAATTTACGTACCTGGTATTTCAAAAGTTGAGAATACCTTCCTTTCATTTCAGATTTCATCTTCCCTGTCATCATAATTTCTCCATTGCTCATCTCCTGTATTTCAAATATCATTCTAGAATACAGCTTCAAAACAAGGGTTAATTTAACAAATTAACATATCACATAATATCCCAATATTATGACTGACCAACAAATAAGCTTAGGTAGGACACACTAGCGAAGGATTTACTCATCTCTCCCCTCCTAGTTGTATTCCCCGATCTCCGCCAGAGATCATATCCCTAAGCTCTGATACCAAATGTAACGACCCCAAAATAGGTCCATTCCATCCAACCCATTCTGAGTCGTCAAATACATGGTACAGAAAATAACTACAACTTTATTACAACAATTGTCGTGCAAAATACAACAACACATATGCTGTGAGTTTGGATACAAATATATACCAAATGTGACGTTGGACACCATCATGTATCAGCACCTCACAAAGGTACCTTACATAAAGGTATAGTCAAAAACTGTTTTAGAAATTAGAATCTTTGGGAAGTGCTCAAGGAAACCTTCGTACATGGGAGGCCACGCGTCTAGGTTATGATAGATATCATATGGCCACAGAATTATCCTTGGTTGACCCAATAGACCCCAAAGAAAAACGAGAAGATTACTATCATATTCTTCCCAATGGTGAGTCTTCTCTTGACTTATCATTATCTCCACTGTCTCTAATTGAGAATTATACTTCAAACAAACACCAAGATTATATAGGTAGTGCCCATAGATATACTCAGCAAGTGGATGAGCACAACCCTGTCCTATGATGACACGAGGTTGTATGTCATTAGACATCTTGTATGATAGTGACAAAACACCCTTCCAACGTTGGGTTCGCCTCACCCTATTTTCTTCACCAAATATAACTACTAAATGATGACCACCGTTCTATTCCCTTGTTACCCCCGCTCGACCCAGCTACACTCTTATTACCTGAAAGGAATTGTGAAGCAAAAGGGTGAGCACAACTAGCTCAGTAAAGAATATCATGACTAAAGATAATTCAATTATCAATAGCCTTCATCAACAATAAATCAGAGATTTAGAACATATGGTAAATGATAAAAATTTCAACCATAGTTGCAGCGGAACGAGCAATCCATTAGAAGAGTCAAATAGACTATAAAGTCTATTATCTTCTCCATGTTAAAAATCCACCAACAATATTTTATCCCTGTAACATCAATCAACAATTCTGGTCCACAATCATATGAATAACTCATAATCATAACTGTAGTTCTAAATTCCTCTTCTCATCCAGGACGAAGATAATTTTCATCACCTATCTTTACCTGAAACATCAAAGATCATGGTTACACCAAATCACATTTCCTGTTCATAATCATACTAATAACTTCATCTTTGCACTACGGCCAAAGATATTCATTTGTATCACCAGTTGGTCATGTTTATCTCAACATCTGTTCATCTTTGCACTACTGGCCAAAGATATTCAACAACATGTCATCTTTGCACTACGGGCCAAAGATATTCATCAACAATTCATCTTTGCACTACAGGCCAAAGATATTCATCAACATTTCATCTTTGCACTACAGGCCAAAGATATTAATATCTCAAAGAAATATATAATCATTTCAGAATTTATATAAACAATAATTATAACCATGTTGATCAATTCACCTTTGCACTTAAGCTAAAGATATTCAATTATAAATTCAATGGTCATGATCATACCAGTCACAATTCAACTTTGCACTACAGGCCAAAGAGAACCCTAGTCATGATCATACCAATAATCTACCCATCTTTACACTCCAGTGAAAGAGAATTTCAACATCAGGGTTATAAAAATGTTATATATGATAATAAAATCAATATAATCAATACATAGTTTTAATCTCAAGAGTAATATTCATAACTCAACTATAATTTGGTTAGAAAAAGAAACCAATTTTTTATCGTGAATAGTAACTCGTGAATAGTAACTCATGAATAGTAACTCGACACAAAAAGGTAGAAATTCCACAATAAAATCCATACCAATATTTCGGTATAATGATATTGAAAGAATAATATTTCTTAAATTTATAAACAATTTATTTTAATTGTTTACACTTTACTAATTAATGCATTTAATCATCATAAAATGCCAACTCTTATAATTTCATCATCAATAACCAAAACCCTCATCAAAAATCTGCATATACCTCATATAGGATTCTCAAGCCATAAAATCCTATTTTCCAATTTTCTTACTTCACATAACATATTTAATTCATTTACTCATAACTAGACTATTTTCATGAAAAATACCAAATCAGTTCCAAAAATATTTCTTTTCTGGGATTTAGCATAATATAGTCCCATAGTGAACATATATTTTTCTCAGAATTTTTAAAAGTCATTTACTATTTTTCATATGGCCAAAATAGCCGAATATTTAGACATTTATCAAAAATTGTACTTTTGTCCAAAAATTCTAAAATTTACAGAGTATACTTCTATCATATACATGTACTCCCAATAAAAATTTCATCAATTTTGGAGTTAACCACAAGGAATTATAAGCGGTTACTTTTAAAATAGTCTTTTCCCATAAAATTCATAACTCTTAATCTATACATCCAAAAATCACCATTTTTGGACACAATCAATAAAACTCATCAAAATATCATTTCAAATTTTTCCAGAATTTTTGAAGATCAGAAAAATTACGAAACTGAAAATCATAACAACCCTTAAAATCCCTTAATATCCCTTACTATCCCTTACTATCCCTTACCTCAAAAGAGCAGTACTTCTGACTGGATATCGGATATGATCTGAAGGAAACTTGCACTGATGAATAGCAACTCACCAAGTATCTAAAAACTCACAAAATATGCTTCATAATATAGAGAGAGAAAGAGAGAAAGCTTATGTTTCTGGTGTGATTTTCAATTCTAACTTAGCCCTCTATTTATAGGAAAATTTTGGTAGGTTTGACCTGCAACCTGATGGCTTTACCTGCTACTATTCCCACCCACCACATTTGAAATATAATTCAGCACATTTCTTCACCAACCACAAGTGGGGCCCACCAATTCTAGAATTTTCCACCAAAATGATAAACTCCGAAAATTCAACAATTTCTGAACCAGTCATCTCGTAAAATTCATAACAAATCATACGTTCATTTTTAACGGTTCAAAATTTGTGGACATATACTCAACTTATATATGTATAACATATCCAAAAATTACCACGATCCAACGGTCGGATTAAAAATTATAACCCCCGCAAAATATCTCAAAAACCCTGATTTTTAATACCTCCATTCCGACAAAAATACTGATAAAAACCTCAACATTAACTCCTTCATTTTTAACCACAAAAATATATCCCTCATTTATATCCACATAAAATAAATATTTCCTTATCATATGAATCAATAATTAATTATTCACAAATAATATTACAGAATCACATTTATGACAACCAGGCCGTTCCCAGGAAAGAGGGGGCTTTCCAATAAGAATTTCTCCTTACTGGCGCGCAATTAGATGACCAAACCTCTCCTTAGACAGAACTTTCTAGACATTGCCAATAATGCTATCTAATAATATTATTCAAATAATATGAATTATTGATCTGATAATGGAGAAATACTGTGCAGCAACAATTATTGAACAACAATAATATAAAATTTCAACGTAGCAATTATTGAATCAATAAAATAAAATATTGAACAGTAATTACTGTAACAATTATTGAGTAGTGCCTTCTTACGTAAGAATCAATAATTCAAAAATACTGTGCAATACCGTGTGCTACTGTGCAAAACGCGTATTACTGTATTTTAACCACCGGGTATTCCAACAGTGTTAACGGTAACAACTACGCCGTTATTTGTAAAAACTCAAATTTGTCGTTTTCTTCATCCGACAGTTATTCTGTTATGGGGCCCACAAATAGCTGCGCCGTCGTACGAATATTCCCCGACAGAAAGAATATTCCACGACCAAACGAATATTCCCCGACAACAATGATTATTTTATAACCACTTGTTTATTTTGAAAAAAAATTCATATATCACCCTTAACTTTAATATTTATCAATTTAACCATTTACTGAATAGTAATTATAAGAAAAATTGAATACTTTTATTTCATAAAATTCGGGGTCTTACAATCTCCCCTCCTTATGAAATTTCGTCCCCGAAATTTACGTACCTGGTATTTCGAAAAGTTGAGAATACCTTCCTTTCATTTCAGATTTCATCTTCCCTGTCATCATAATTTCTCCATTGCTCATCTCCTGTATTTCAAATATCATTCTAGAATACAGCTTCAAAACAAGGGTTAATTTAACAAATTAACATATCACATAATATCCCAATATTATGACTGACCAACAAATAAGCTTAGGTAGGACACACTAGCGAAGGATTTACTCATCTCTCCCCTCCTAGTTGTATTCCCCGATCTCCGCCAGAGATCATATCCCTAAGCTCTGATACCAAATGTAACGACCCCAAAATAGGTCCATTCCATCCAACCCATTCTGAGTCGTCAAATACATGGTACAGAAAATAACTACAACTTTATTACAACAATTGTCGTGCAAAATACAACAACACATATGCTGTGAGTTTGGATACAAATATATACCAAATGTGACGTTGGACACCATCATGTATCAGCACTTCACAAAGGTACCTTACATAAAGGTACAGTCAAAAACTGTTTTAAAAATTAGAATCTTTGGGAAGTGCTCAAGGAAACCTTCGTACATGGGAGGCCACGCGTCTAGGTTATGATAGATATCATATGGCCACAGAATTATCCTTGGTTGACCCAATAGACCCCAAAGAAAAACGAGAAGATTACTATCATATTCTTCCCAATGGTGAGTCTTCTCTTGACTTATCATTATCTCCACTGTCTCTAATTGAGAATTATACTTCAAACAAACACCAAGATTATATAGGTAGTGCCCATAGATATACTCAGCAAGTGGATGAGCACAACCCTGTCCTATGATGACACGAGGTTGTATGTCATTAGACATCTTGTATGATAGTGACAAAACACCCTTCCAACGTTGGGTTCGCCTCACCCTATTTTCTTCACCAAATATAACTACTAAATGATGACCACCGTTCTATTCCCTTGTTACCCCCGCTCGACCCAGCTACACTCTTATTACCTGAAAGGAATTGTGAAGCAAAAGGGTGAGCACAACTAGCTCAGTAAAGAATATCATGACTAAAGATAATTCAATTATCAATAGCCTTCATCAACAATAAATCAGAGATTTAGAACATATGGTAAATGATAAAAATTTCAACCATAGTTGCAGCGGAACGAGCAATCCATTAGAAGAGTCAAATAGACTATAAAGTCTATTATCTTCTCCATGTTAAAAATCCACCAACAATATTTTATCCCTGTAACATCAATCAACAATTCTGGTCCACAATCATATGAATAACTCATAATCATAACTGTAGTTCTAAATTCCTCTTCTCATCCAGGACGAAGATAATTTTCATCACCTATCTTTACCTGAAACATCAAAGATCATGGTTACACCAAATCACATTTCCTGTTCATAATCATACTAATAACTTCATCTTTGCACTACGTCCAAAGATATTCATTTGTATCACCAGTTGGTCATGTTTATCTCAACATCTGTTCATCTTTGCACTACTGGCCAAAGATATTCAACAACATGTCATCTTTGCACTACGGGCCAAAGATATTCATCAACAATTCATCTTTGCACTACAGGCCAAAGATATTCATCAATATTTCATCTTTGCACTACAGGCCAAAGATATTAATATCTCAAAGAAATATATAATCATTTCAGAATTTATATAAACAATAATTATAACCATGTTGATCAATTCACCTTTGCACTTAAGCTAAAGATATTCACTTATAAATTCAATGGTCATGATCATACCAGTCACAATTCAACTTTGCACTACAGGCCAAAGAGAACCCTAGTCATGATCATACCAATAATCTACCCATCTTTACACTCTAGTGAAAGAGAATTTCAACATCAGGGTTATAAAAATGTTATATATAATAATAAAATCAATATAATCAATACATAGTTTTAATCTCAAGAGTAATATTCATAACTCAACTATAATTTGGTTAGAAAAAGAAACCAATTTTTTATCGTGAATAGTAACTCGTGAATAGTAACTCATGAATAGTAACTCGACACAAAAAGGTAGAAATTCCACAATAAAATCCATACCAGTATTTCGGTATAATGATATTGAAAGAATAATATTTCTTAAATTTATAAACAATTTATTTTAATTGTTTACACTTTACTAATTAATGCATTTAATCATCATAAAATGCCAACTCTTATAATTTCATCATCAATAACCAAAACCCTCATCAAAAATCTGCATATACCTCATATATAGGATTCTCAAGCCATAAAATCCTATTTTCTAATTTTCTTACTTCACATAACATATTTAATTCATTTACTCATAACTAGTCTATTTTTATGAAAAATACCAAATCAGTTCCAAAAATATTTCTTTTCTGGGATTTAGCATAATATAGTCCCATATTGAACATATATTTTTCTCAGAATTTTTAAAACTCATTTACTATTTTTCATATGGCCAAAACCACCGAATATTTAGACATTTATCAAAAATTGTACTTTTGTCCAAAAATTCTAAAATTTACAGAGTATACTTCTATCATACACATGTACTCCTAATAAAAATTTCATCAATTTTGGAGTTAACCACAAGGAATTATAAGCGGTTACTTTTAAAATAGTCTTTTCCCGTAAAATTCATAACTCTTAATCTATACATCCAAAAATCACCATTTTTGGACACAATCAATAAAACTCATCAAAATATCATTTCAAATTTTTCCAGAATTTTTGAAGATCAGAAAAATTACGAAACTGAAAATCATAACAACCCTTAAAATCCCTTAATATCCCTTACTATCCCTTACTATCCCTTACCTCAAAAGAGCAGTACTTCTGACTGGATATCGGATATGATGCTGAAGGAAACTTGCACTGATGAATAGAAACTCACCAAGTATCTAAAAACTCACAAAATATGCTTCATAATATAGAGAGAGAAAGAGAGAAAGCTTATGTTTCTGGTGTGATTTTCAATTCTAACTTAGCCCTCTATTTATAGGAAAATTTTGGTAGGTTTGACCTGCAACCTGATGGCTTTACCTGCTACTATTCCCACCCACCACATTTGAAATATAATTCAGCACATTTCTTCACCAACCACAAGTGGAGCCCACCAATTCTAGAATTTTCCACCAAAATGATAAACTCCGAAAATTCAACAATTTCTGAACCAGTCATCTCGTAAAATTCATAACAAATCATACGTTCATTTTTAACGGTTCAAAATTTGTGGACATATACTCAACTTATATATGTATAACATATCCAAAAATTACCACGATCCAACGGTCGGATTAAAAATTATAACCCCCGTAAAATATCTCAAAAACCCTGATTTTTAATACCTCCATTCCGACAAAAATACTTATAAAAACCTCAACATTAACTCCTTCATTTTTAACCACAAAAATATATCCCTCATTTATATCCACATAAAATAAATATTTCCTTATCATATGAATCAATAATTAATTATTCACAAATAATATTACAGAATCACATTTATGACAACCAGGCCGTTCCCAGGAAAGAGGGGGCTTTCCAATAAGAATTTCTCCTTACTGGCGCGCAATTAAATGACCAAACCTCTCCTTAGACAGAACTTTCTAGACATTGTCAATAATGCTATCTAATAATATTATTTAAATAATATGAATTATTGATCTGATAATGGAGAAATACTGTGCAGTGACAATTATTGCACAACAATAATATAAAATTTCAACGTAGCAATTGTTGAATCAATAAAATAAAATATTGAACAGTAATTACTGTAACAATTATTGAGTAGTGCCTTCTTACATAAGGATCAATAATTCAAAAATACTGTGTAAAACCGTGTGCTACTGTGCAAACACGCGTATTACTGTATTTTAACCACCGGGTATTCCAACAGTGTTAACGATAACAACTACGCCGTTAACTATAAAAACTCAATTTTTGTCGTTATCTTCATCCGACAGTTATTCTGTTATGGGGCCCACAAATGTCTGCGCCGTCGTACGAATATTCCACGACAGAAAGAATAATCCACGACCAAACGAATATTCCCCGACAACAATGAATATTTTATAACCACTTGTTTATTTTGAAAAAAAATTCATATATCACCCTTAATTTTAACATTTATCAATTTCACCATTTACTGAATAGTAATTATAAGAAAAATTGAATACTTTTATTTCATAAAATTCGGGGTCTTACAATAAAAGAGCATAAATTTTGCCTAAGGCTTGCCCAAGCGTCTAGGCGCCCAAAACAAGCCTATTCCAATCGCCTATGTGCCCAACTGCAGAATGCCCAGACACACCCAAGCGCCTAAGCTCCCACTCCAAGCTCTTTTCAAGCACCTAGGAGCTCACCATCACCATCAGATTCTGTTCCCAAGCGCCTATGCGCTCCAACCTTCACAATTTCAAGTGCCTAGGCGCTCTACCTATGCACTTGAAAAATAAATAAAGCCGTAGCCCCTAAGTCATGCAAATCTAATTCAAACCTAATTCCTAATTCAAAACCAACTCGTAAGCCGTAGCAACCTCACGACACCAACTCTTTCACTTTTCTAATTGACCTCTAATTCATTTTTTTCCAAACCATAACCAAGAAGAAATCAAACATTATCCTCTTCATCTCCTACTTGGATTCCAACAACAAAAGTTCAAAGCAAGTAGGTGTTCTAAGTAGAGTGTTCAAGTGAATTGGGGTGTAATTGTGATTAAAAAGCTTCAAGATTTGGATAGAACCAAGTTTGGGGGACGCTCACATAGGGTACTTTTTAACAGTGCACACCAACTACTCGGTGAACCCAAAAACAACGCTTAATCAGTTCCCACCACCTCCACCCTTGTCCGTGTACCCCCCGACTGACTTACCTCCTGAGGATGAGGCTAACGAAGTAGAAGTAGATGATGCTAATGAAGAGTAAGGCTTTGAACTTTCAGGGAAGTTCTCAGTGCCTAACTTTTTAATTCGTATACAATGAGGACATTGCATATGTTAAGTTTGGGGGTACATTCTTCTAGTTGTCACTCATTTAGTTGCACATTTCGTATTTGCATTCATTTATTATAACGATTTTGCATGTAGTTGTCATTTTAATTTCTATTTTTTTTGGAATTTAGTTAGTTCATACTACATGAATCCAGGCATGTGCGTTAGTTGAAGTTGACTTAGCCAACGATGAGATTGAGATTATATATAGTTTAACAGTAATGACAACTGAGACATAGATGTAGTGTCGTATCATGATGTAAATCTTATCCTATTTGAAACTGATGTAACCAGATAACACGTTAGGTTGACCATTTTAATCAACTTAGTTTAAATGATCGCATAATTGCCTTCTTGGGGGAAATCTTGGTTTTAATGAAAGGAAATTGGTAAAATTGTTGTAAAGGCAAGGATAACACAAAAACTCGAGTTTGGGGGAAAATATGAGATTTTTAAAATAAAAAAAATAAAAAAGAGAAAAACAAATAGAAAATTCAGAAAAAGAAAAAAAATTCATATGAATAAACACGTTGACTAGTTTAGTTCTATGACCTTTGTTACTGTAGTAAGTAAGCCTTTAGGGGTGTCTCTACACCCAGCGCCCTAAAACCATCTAGTTTGGAAGTCGTCTGTGACGCCCCTAAAATAGGTATAAATAACCCATTCTGAGTTGCCAAATACATGGTACAGAATATGAATACAAACTTAATTATACAACATGAGCTGAGAGTTTTAACACGAATATTATCTTCTAGACAATATCCAAACTCAAAAGGAGTCCTCATTACAATTATTATTACACTATTTTATAAAATAGTGAGGACTACTACATCCACCATCTCGGACCGTCACTCTATTCCCCCACTAGTCCCGGCTACGTTCTCATTTCCTGAAGAGAACAACTAAAGCAAAAGGGTGAGCTCAACTAGCCCAGTAAAAAATATTATGACTAAGATAATGCAGAATAAATTATCGTTAGCCTTCAACAGTGTTAAACTGATAGAATACAATAAATTTCAAGTTTAACTACAGCGGAACAAACAATCCATTAGAAGAGTTAAGTAGAGCATGATATCTACTATCTTCTATGATTTAAAAATTTTATCATCAATTTTATCGCTGAGATTCAGCTCAATAAATAATCTACATCACTGAATTATTCGTGCACTAAGGGCCAAGGATATTCATTAGTATCACATCCACGAATTATCCATGCACTATAGGCCAATGATATTCGTGTTATTACCAATGGTCATGATAATGCCAACAACTGTCCATCAATGCATTACGGGCCAATGAGGACTTTTACCACATCATTTGTAACATTACAGGTCATGATTATACCAAATAATTCCTGGTCATAATAATACCAATCAATAGTTCATCTATGCACTATGGGCCAAAGATGACTTTCATCACAATATAATCATGAGGATGATGACAAAGATATAAGAATTCAATTAAATGTGAGCAAGGATAAATTTTAAAGATTTATAATTTAATTTATCCAGAATTCAATAAAGTCTAAATTGTCAACATGATACTGCTTTGTAGAGTAAAATTTAAGAATAATATTATGAAAATAATTTGGACAGAAAAGAAATAAATTTTTATCATGAATAGTACCTCGGGTGAATAGTACCCGAGTGAATAGTATCCAATGAATAGTACCCCAGCATGAAAAGATCAAAATTTAACAAAAATATTCAGAAAAATATCCTTATAAAACGATACTAGATAAAACGCAAATTTCAAGGATATTCTACTACTTTCAAAGAGTATAGAAGTAATACTAAACAAAATGAGTGTAGAATTCGGAATCTAAAACGAAATAATATTACTTACATACTACAGAGTATGTAAGAAAATATTATTTTATACGAATATTGAACAAAAATAATATCCCTTACCTTAAAAAGAGAGTATTTATGACAGGTAGGGCGATGATATTCTTGAAAAAAACTTATACTATTTTCTATGCTCAAAGCTTCCTTAAACTCTAAAGAAATACGCTCAATATTATAAAAGAAGAATTTTCTGATTCTGTTGTGATTTTCAATTCTAAAATAAGCATCCTATTTATAGGAGAATGAAAGGATACTATTTAGAATTTTTGTGGACTGTACAGTAGGAATTCAGACGATTCATAGGCGCAACATTCTTAATTCACATGATTTTACTATACAGCACTATGTTGTATAGTAAAAATACTATGCATGATAAAATATAATAAATTCTATTTTTTATAAAAAAATAAAACTAATATATATATAATATAGTATATAATATATAAACATGTGCGGCGCCTCTAATGGGGTCCATATATATATATATATATATATATATATATATATATATATATATATATATATATATATATATATACTAAATAACTTTCTATCGATTATTTTGAAAAACGAATAAGCGGGGGGTCCATATAATAAACAAAATTTACAACAAATACTTCAATAAAAACTCCTCTATTTATCTTAACTCACTTGGCTTCACTAAACACATTTTAACAATATTTATCATTAATATTATAACTCACAATATTAACAACCAGATCATTCACAGGAAAGAGGTGGCTTTCCGATAAGGATTTCTCCCTATTGGCGTGCAATTAGGTGACCAAACCCCTTTCCTCGACAGAACTTTCTAGACATCGTCAATAATACAAATAATAATACGAATAACTTTGTCGTCTCAATTAATGATTTAATAATATAAAATATTGTGCAGATGATACTGTGACAATAATTGAATCAATAATGTGAGATACTATGCAGCAATTATTGTAGCAATAATTGAGTATAACTGAGTAACTTCTCACGTAAGCATCAAATACCGTGTGCTATTATGCAACCACACGTATTATTGTACTTTTACCACCAGGTATTTCAATAGTTAACGGTAAAACGTTCGCCGTTATTTTTATAAAAAGATATTTCTGTCGTTTTCTAACTCCGAGTCTCCGACAGTAATTATATTGTGGGGTCCACCAATGATTGTGTCGTCGTACGAATATTTCCTGTTAAAATGAATATTTCTCGACCATTCAAATATTTTATAACAACTTGCTTACTTTGTAAAATTTATAAATATTACCCACAACTATAATATTATATCAAATCCACACCATAATATTGAAAAATATATTTTGAGAAAAATGTATCTTTATTTGTAAAAGTTGGGGTCTTACAACATTCCCTTCTTATGAAATTTTATACTCAAAATTAGTGTACGTACCTGGTATGACGAAGAGGTGAGGATACCTTGATTTTATTTCAGATGCTAACTCCCAGGTCATCTCCTCAACATCGTGGTTTCTCCTCAAAACTTTGACTTGAGGTATAACCTTGGAGCGTAGAATATGTTCCATCTTATCCAAGAGTTTAACAAATACGGCATCATATGTTAAATCTTTTGCTATCTCGTCTGGTTCTAATTCAGTAATATGGTTTAGGTCTTCCACATATTTATGTAACATAGATATGTGAAAAACGTTATGAACATGAGACATACTTGGCGGTAAGGTGAGTCTATAGGCCACAGTTCTTACTCGATTGAGGATTTCGAATGGCCCAATGAATTGAGGATTGACCTTTCCTCTCTTTCCAAATCTTGTAACTCCTTTCTATGGAGCAACACGTAATAACACATGATCTCTAACATTGAATTCCACGTCCCTTCGATGAAGATCAGCATAACTCTTTTGTCGATCTTGTGAGGTTTTATACGTTGTCGGATCATTTGAATCTTTTCCACTGTCATGCGTACCAATTCTGGTCCCAACAACGTTGCTTCACCCACCTCATCCTAGCATACTGAAGAACGACACTTGCGTCCATACAACGCCTCGAATGGAGCCATGCCTATACTTGCTTGATAACTGTTGTTGTAGGAGAATTCCACTAATGGCTAGAACTTGTCCCAACTTCTTTTGAAGTCAAGGACACAGAGTCTTAATAGATCCTCAAGAGTTTGAATAGTCCTCTCCGACTGTCCGTCTGTCCGTCTGAGGATGGTATGCCGAACTAAATCGTAAATTCGTGCCTATAGCTTTTTACAGACTAACCCAAAATTGTGAAATGAATCTTGGGTCTCGATCAGAAACTATGGATATTGGCATACCATGCAGTCTTACAATCTCATTTATATATATACGAGCAAGACGTTCAAGTGGATAATTTTCTCGTATAGGTAGGAAATGAGCAGATTTGGTCAATCGATCGACAATGACCCAAATTGCATCTATGCCTTGAGAAACTTTGGGAAGACCAGTAACGAAATTCATGGTATTGTGCTCCCACTTCCATTCTAGAATTTCAAGTGGTTGTAATGGACCTTTTGGCACTTGATGCTCCGTCTTGACACGTTGACAAGTTAGACACCTAGAGATAAACTCTGCGATCTCTCTTTTCATATTACTTCACCAAAATGTATGTCGAAGATCACGATACATTTTAGTACTCCCAGGATGGATTGTAAATGGTGTCTTGTGCGCCTCCATCATAATTTTATACTTCAAGTTAGAGTCGTAATTAGGAACACAAAGTCTAGAGTTGACTCGAAGTATTCCTTCTTCATCTATTCTTGCTTCTGAAATATCATCTTCTTGTACTTTCTTCCTCATACGCATCAGCTCCATGTCTGTAGCTTGAGCAGCTTTAACTTTATCGATTAAAGTTGATTATACTCGTATATTTGCCATCATCATGTGGGTCCCTTGAGTCTTTAACTCTATCTCTATCTTTTACAAGTCATACAAAATGGGCCTTTGCGTTGACAATATCGTACTCGTACTCACATATGATCTTTTACTCAATGCGTCAGCTACCACGTTTACTTTTACAAGATGGTATTGAATGGTATGATCATAATATTTCAACAGCTCGAGCCAACGTCGTTGATGCATGTTGAGTTCCTTTTGGGTGAAGAAATATTTAAGCCTTTTATGATCTGTATAGATCTCCACCATTTCCCCATACAGGTAATGCCTCCAGATCTTTAACGTAAAAACAACTAATGCCAACTCTAGATCATGAGTAGGATAATTCCTCTCATATTCTTTGAGTTGTCGTGAGGCATAAACTATGACTTTTCCATATTACATGAGAACACATCCTAACCCTTTGCCTGAAGCGTCACTGTAGATGACAAATCCCTCTGAACCAGATGGTATTCTTAGAATAGCTGCTGAAAAGAGTTTCCTCTTGAGTTCTTGAGAACACTTCTCACATTCCTTGCTCAAACTGAATTTTATTTCTTTTCGAGTTAGCTGAGTTAATGGAGTAACGATTCGAGAAAATCCTTCCACGAATCTCCGATAATAACCAACTAAGCCCAGAAAGCTACGTACTTCGGTTACTGACTTAGGTTTCTCCCAGCTTTATATTGCTTTAATCTTTGCTGGGTCAACATATATTCCGTGATTTGATACCACATGCCCAAGGAATGCTACTTCCTCAAGCCAGAACTCGCATTTCTTCAACTTGACATAAAGCTTGTTCTTACGAAGCTTTTGGAGTATCAATCTCAAGTATTGCCCATAATCTTCACGGCTTTTGGAGTATATGAGGAAGTCATCAAAAAGACAACCACAAAATGATCTAAATATTCCTTGAATACTCGGCTCATCATATCCATGAAGGCAATATGAGCATTAGTCAATCCAAAAGACATGACCAGGAATTCGTAATGCCCGTACCGAGTTCTGAAAGCAGTCTTTGGAATGTCATCAGTTTTAATCTTTAACTGATGATATCCGGAACGAAGATCAATCTTTAAAAAGAATTTGGCACCTTACAATTGGTCAAACAGGTCATCAGTATGAGGTAATGGGTACCTATTTTTGATGGTGACATGATTCAACTCTCGATAATCAATACAAAGTCACATACTTTCATCTTTCTTTTTTACGAATAGAATATGAGCTCCCCAAGGAGATGCACTAGGATGAATGAAACCGATGTCTAATAATTCCTGCAGTTTGATTTTTAACTCCTAAAGTTCAATAGGAGCCATTCGATATGGGACTTTAGAAATGGGTTTTGTACCGGGTTCAAGGTCAATATAAAATTCGATTTCACGCTCTGAGGGTAGGCCAGGAAGTTCTTCAGTGAATACATCAGAAAATTTATTAACAATAGAAATATAATTCAAATCTCACGTATTTTTGTTTAAATCCGTGATATGGGCTAAGAAAACTTGACATCCGTTTTTCAATAAACGAATGACTTTATGGCTTGATATGACAGTGATTGACTTTAATGGTTTGGTTGCTTGAATTTGCATAATAGGTTGGTTAGGAATTTGAAAGCTAACAACCTTACGAAAATAATCAATTTTAGCATGATGAGTAGTTAACCAATCAATCCCTAAAATCACATCAAATGCAAGTATTTTCAAAGAGATAAGATCGACAGGTAATGTGAGGTTGCCGATTTGAATAAAAAAATATTTATAAACAGTGGACGTAATGAAGGTTTCTCCCTACGGAGTTCAACAGATAAGTCAAAGTCTAATTTCTCCGGAGTTAAATTTAAACATTGAGCGCAAGTAGGAGAAATAAAAGAATGGGTAGAACTGGTATCAAATAAGGTATAGACTTCACAAGAGTTTATGATTAGCTTACCCGTGATAACATCGTTCAGGTTCTTCGCTTTTTGGGAGGTCATGACAAACGCTCTCCCTTGAACTATCAGCTTTAACCTGTCTGGGACGGCCTTTGATGTCTCTATCCTAGCAGAACTTGACTTCACTGCACGACAAAATTAGGCTAGGTAACCTTCTCTTCCGTAATTATAACATGTTTTGGACTGCCGCGTACAGTTTGGACTGATGTGTCTATCCCATCCGTATTTATAGCATACGATCGGTGGTCGTTCTCCTTCCTTAACAACGGTTGCTGGTGTTAACGTCTTTCCATCATTGTTGAACCTTCTCTTCTTGAAATTTCCACTTCTATTATCTTGGCCAGGATTACCATCGAAGTGGTTACCATTTCTGGCATGTTGATTTCCTCAACGTTTATTGTCACCGCTTCGATGACTGCTACCACTGGTATTATCATTTTGTCGGCTGCTCTTTCTTGGTTGGGCTGACTCATTATCGCGCTCTAGTAACTGAGCCCTATTCATAACATCTGAATACAAGCAAAGTTTGTGAGAAATGAGGTATTGACGTATTTCGGGTTTCCAACCTAGCAAAAATATGCGCGTCATTCTCTCCTCATTATCAACCAAATGGGATACAAACGGGGACAACTAGGTAAACTTAGCCTCGTATTGCAACACAGTCAAATTATTTTGCTCCAGCTTGATGAACTCCACCTCCTTCATGTGACGAATACTTTCAGAAAAGTACTTGTCGTTGAACAGTTCTTGGACCTTCTCCCAAGACATCTTTAGTGCTGCAGGTTGAGTACGTTATACAGATTCCCACCAGTAAGCTGCCTCTCCTCGCAACATGAAGGTGGAAAAGGGAATCTTTTCCTCCTCGGAGCATCCCAAGACATCAAATATCTTGGTGATTTGCTTTATCCACGTCACTACCTTAAGTGGTTCTGGCTTTCCCAAAATCTCCGGTGGTCCTAGCTCATTGAACTGCTTAGCGGTAACCATCTATGAGTTTTCAGTGTTTCCACCTGCATTTTGCAGAGGAGTCTCTCTCGCCTGATGTTGCATGAATTGTAGAAGCCTCTGAGCATCCCATCGTTCATCATTTGGTTGGTGTTGTTGTTTACATGAGGATTGTTGCCTTTTTGATGCACATTATCCTGGTTATTGATCGGTGGTGACTCAACGGTCTTCTGTGCTCCAGTGCTTATCTCAACATTTTCAGATGTCATTTTTAAACACTGCCCCAAAACAAGGGTTAATTGGCATGCCACATATTATCCCTATATTCTGACCGACCAATTAAATAACAAATAAGCTTAAGTAGGTTATACTAGCAAAGGATTTACCTGCCTCTCCCCTCCTAGTTCTAGTCTCACATCTCAGCAAGGGATCATATCCCTAAGCTTTGATACCAACTCTGACGCCCCCAAAATAGGTATACATAACCCATTCTGAGTCGCCAAACACATGTACAGAATACAAATACAAACTTATTTATGCAACATGAGCTGAGAGTTTAAACATGAATATTTTCTTCTAGACAATATTCAAACTCAAATGGAGTCCTCATTACAATTATTATCACACTAATTTATAAAATAGTGAGGACTACTACAACCACCATCTCGGACCATCACTCCATTCCCCGACTAGTCCCGACTACGTTCTCATTTCTTGAAGAGAACAATGAAAGCAAAAGGGTAAGCTCAACTAGCCTAATAAGAAATATTATGACTAAGATAATGCAAAATAAATTATCGTTAGCCTTCAACAATGTTAAACTGATAGAATACAATAAACAACAAGTTTAACTGCAGCGGAACAAGCAATCCATTAAAAGAGTCAAGTAGAGCATGATATCTACTATCTTCTATGATTTATAAAGTTTATCATCAATTTTATCGCTGAGACTCAGCTCAATAAATAATCCACATCACTGAATTATCCATGCACTACGGGCCAAGGATATTCATTAGTATCACATCCACGAATTATCCATGCATTACGGGCCAAGGATATTCGTGTTATCACCAATGGTCATGATCATGCCAACAACTGTCCATCAATACAATATGGGCCAATGAGTACTTTTATCACATCATTTGTAACATTACAGGTCATGATTATACCAATTAATCCCTGGTCATTATCATACCAATCAACAGTTCATCTATGCACTACGGGTCAAAGATGACTTTCATTACAATATAAGCATGAGGATGATGACAATGATATAAGAATTCAATTAAATGAGAGCAAGGATAAATTTTAAAGATTTATAATTTAATTTATCCAAAATTCAATAAAGTCCAAATTGTCAACATGATACTGCTTTCTGGAGTAAAATTCAAGAATAATATTCCAAAAATAATTTAGACAGGAAAGAAATCAATTTTTGTCATGAGTAGTACCCCGGGTGAATAGTACCCAAATGAATAGTACCCCGTGAATAGTACTTTATGAATAGTACCCCAAGAATAGTACTTTATAAATAGTACCCTATGAATAGTATCCCGACATGAAAAGATCAAAATTGAACAAGAATGCTCAGAAAAATATCCCTGTGAAACAATACTAGATGAAGCGTAAATTTCAAGGATATTCTACTAATTTCAAGGAGTATAGAAGCAATATTTAACAAAATGACTGTAGAATTCAGAATCTAAAAAGAAATATTATTACTTACATACTACAGAGTATGGAAGAAAATATAATTTCATATGGATATTTAACAAAAATAATATTCCTTACCTTAAAAGGAGAGTATTTCTGACAGGTAGGGCGTGGATATTCTTGAAGAAAACTTATACTATTTTTTATGCTCAAAAATTCCTTAAACTCTAAAGAAATACGCTCAATATTATGGAAGAAGAATTCTCTGATTCTGGTGTGATTTTCAATTCTAAACTAAGAATCCTATTTATAGGAGAATGGAAAGATACTATTTAGAATTTTCACAGACTACACAGTAGGATTTCGGACGATTCACGAGCGCAGAATTCTTAATTCACATGATTTTACTATGCAGCACTATGCTGCATAGTAAAAATACTATGCAGATACTATGCATAATAAAATATAATATATTCTATTTTTCATAAAAAAAATAAAACTAATATATATATATATATATATATATACATATACTGAATAACTTTCTACCGATTATTTTAAAAAATGAGTAAGTGGGGGGTCCTTATAATAAACAAAATTTACAACAAATACTTCAATAAAAACTCCTCTATTTATCTTAACTCACTTGGCTTCACTAAACATATTTTTAACAACATTTATCATTCATATTATAATTCACAATATTAATAAACATATCATTTCTAGGAAAGAGGGGGCTTTCCGACAAGGTTTTCTCCCTATTGGGGCGCAATTAGGTGACCAAACCCCTTTCCTCGACAGAACTTTCTAGACATCGTCAATAATGCAAATAATAATATAAATAACTTTGTCGTCTCAATTACTGATTTAATAATATAAAATATTGTGCAGATGATACTGTGGCAATAATTGAATCAATAATGTGAGATACTATGCAACAATTACTGTAGCAATAATTGAGTATAACTGAGTGACTTCTCACGTAAGCATTAAATACCGTGTGCTACTATATAACCACATGTATTACTATAATTTTACTATTGTGTATTTCGACAGTTAACGGTAAAACTTTCGTCGTTATTTTTATAAAAAAATATTTTTGTCACTTTCTAATTCCGAGTCTCCGACAGTAATTCCGCTGTGGGGTCCACCAATGATTGTGACGTCGTACGAATATTCCCTGTTAAAATAAATATTTTTCGACCAATCTAATATTTTATAACAACTTGCTTACTTTATAAAATTTATAAATATTACCCACAACTATAACATTATATCAAATCCACACCATAATATTCAAAAATATATTTTGAGAAAAATTCATCTTTATTTATAAAAATTGGAGTCTTATACATTGGTCAAAAGCTCATTACATGGGAAACATTAAAAAGCCTAAGAGAACTAGACATTGCACATTCAATTGTAAACACGAGAAAGAGCATAAATGCCCTCATGAGCAAATAAAAGAAGAAATCAATCCCGTATTGACTCTGATTTTGGTGGTTGTGTAGTTTTAACTGGAGCTTAACTTGTGAACGAAGTTTCTTAAGTTAAAACTATGTCTTTTCCTCTAAGAAGCATATTATGCAATGTATTTGAACTGTAGTTGTTTTAATGGTTGCCAAGCACTCACACCCCTGCATCAGTAATAACATGCTTCGATTTATGGATTGGTACGAGTTATTGAATTGTCTTATTTAGATGTATTATTTGAATCTATTGTTGATAGCTCTGAGGCATATTTGTTTGATTTCATACTGACTGATGGCTGGATTTGTAGGCATATAGTTAGGATGCATTTTTATTTGCATTGCTTGGGGACAATCAATTGGTTAAGTTTGGGGGTATTTGATGAGTATACTTTATACCTATGAATTCAGTATTATTATACTTAATCATTGCTATCTTTAAGTGTTTTTAGTATCTTTTTATGTTTTTTTGTGTTTATTTCTTGTAGGTTGGAGCTGGAGGGACAAATAGGTCATTTGAGGGAAAAAAAGGTCAAAAATCATTAAAATTAGAGCTGAGTAGTATTTTTGTAAATACGTGGTCTTGGTCAAGCTCCTAGGCACTTGGATTTGTACTAGGTTGAGCGCCTAGGCGCTCATGCACGATCAAAGTTGGATCTTTCTACTGCTGAGTTATTTTTGATATAGAAATGGACTTTGACTTGATATGGATTGATCAAGAGGAGATAGATGACTATGAAGTGTAGGCGGAGATCAAAGAATGGGTCGAAGACAAACCCAAACCAAACCTTGATCAAACCATCACTGTCAATATCGAAACCTCAGAAAACCCTAAAGAAATCAGATAGGCATGGACCTTACCCTAAACTAAAGAAAAGACCTAATTGCTCTACTAACTCAATTCCAGGATGTGTTTGCATGGTCACATAAGGATATGATTAGTTTGTCTACTTATATTGTCATTCATCGACTGTCCTTTAAAGAAAGATTAATGCTAGTCAAGCAGAAGCTTAGGTGACTAAAACTTGAGTGGAGTCTGAAAGTCAAAGAAGAGATTATTAAACAATTCAAAGCCGACATCATCATGGTATCAACCTACACTGAGTGGCTTTCAAATATAGTTCATGTGCCTAAGCCCAGAGGAAAGGTGCAAGTTTACGTGGATTACCTGGATTTGAACAAAGCTTATCTCAAGGATAACTTTGCAGTACCTTTTATTCATATACTAATAGACAATACGTCGCAGTATGACATGCATTCTTTTGTTGACTGCTTCACCAGGTATCATCAGATCATGGTTACTGAAGATGACAGGGAGAAAATAACCTTCATTACTCCTTGGGGAACCTTTTGTTATAGACGTTTATCTTTCAGCCTTATCAATGTCGGTGCCAGCTATTAGCAAGCCATGATGTCTCTTTTTCATGATATGATGCACAAAGAAATAGAGGTCTACGTGGATGATATCATCATAAAATCATGGAAGAAAGATGACCATATCAACCATCTCAAAAAACTTTTCAACCGATTGAGCAAATACAACTTAAAGCTGAATCTGGCCAAATGTGTCTTCATTGTCAAATCAGGTAAGTTGTTGGGATTTCTAGTAAGCAACATAGGCATCACACTGGATCCCGCCAAAATTAAAGCAATCAACAAGAGGTCTGTGCCCCGAACAGAAAAGGAAATACAAGGATTTCTAGGGAGAATCAATTTCATAACTAGATTCATCTATCAACTCACAACAACGTGTGAGCCCATCTTTAAGCTGTTAAGGAAAATTTCCTCCATGAAGTGGAATGAAGAGTGTCAAAAAGCTTTCCTTTCCATCAAGAAGTAGTTGATCAAAGCCCTAGCCTTGGTTCCCCCAAGGACAACGTTCCCATATTTATGTACCTGTCAGTCAATGCCAATGCTATGGGCTGTATGCTGGGGTAAAAAGACGATAGAGGCAAGGAAGTAGCTATCTATTACCTCAACAAAAAATTTTGTAGCGACGAGTTGAGGTACACTTTGGTTGAAAAGACATGTTGTACGTTAGCATGAGCCGCCATGAGGTTACAACATTATCTTCATGGGCACACAACCTACCTCATATCCCGCATGGATCCTCTGAAGTAAGTATTTAACAAACCCGTGTTGAATTATCGATTGTCCAAATGACAGTTGATCCTCCAACAGTTCGATATCATCTACGTGACTCAAAAGTCTATCAAAGGTTAAGGAATTGCGGATCAATTGGCCGAAGCAGAAAGTAGTATGCACACAAGCCAACCATGTTTGATGATAAAGCATATACTTTGTAACAATCTTATTCAGATATTAATAAAAAATATTAATTTATTAAAGGCTTTTACTTGTCTGTCAATAGGAATTCCTGTAGTGATAGTTATACAAATGGTCCTTGGACTTGAGATCATCATAGTATCTTGTGTATGATGAGTTATACTTTGACTTATTCCTTAAGACCCTTAGGGTATATCAAAAGGTATGCTTGGGTATAATAAGTTGTACATGGAGATAATATATGATCAATAAAGAATCTACCGCTTCTAGTAAAAGAAGAGAAATATCCTATGTGATTCGATAAATGACAACCCAGTAGTCCTTGGCCAAGGCAGAATGAAATTAGAAAGGAGTTTCTAATTTGTATTATTTGGAGTTGAGCATTTAAGGACCAAAATACATATAATTTAATAAAATAAGACTTGACAGTAATTCCATATCTTATATTTAATTAGAACATTGTATGGTGGAAGGATTGAATTGTACGGTAACTATTTACTCAAAGGTTCTTTTATGATTAATGTTGAAATCTTTATTATCTGGAAAGTCGTTAATCGCTAGGGAGTCTTATCCCTATTGTAGAATAAATATTATTTATATAAATAAATTAATAGTTTAATTTATTTATTTAAATAAGATTAGAATTGTTCTAATTGATTTATTCACAACCGGTTTAATATGGAGAACCTAAAGGGTCACACCATAAAAGGAAGAATAATTATTTAAGAAATTAATGGCATAATCGTAATAATAAATTAAGTATATTTAATTTAATCTATGGTAATAGAATAAATTAAATAGCTTAATATTTATTATTTAATATTTTGAAAATATTAAATATAAATTAATAAGAGTAGTCTTATTATTATTATTACTATTGTTATTATTTAATTCCTAAAGGAGTTTGAAAATTAATTAATAAAAGTACTCTCATATATCCTAATAAGATTAGGATGCTAATTAATTAAAAGAGTTTAATTAATTATTCCTAATAAGATTGGGAGCCTAATTAATTAAAGAATTTAATTAATTAAAATAAAACTCAATTTCTTAATTGTTAAGGAGAGTTGTCCACATCTATAAATAAGAGGAGTCTTATTATAGGTGAGGTGGATGACACTTTCACAAAATACGTGAATACGTAATTCCAATAGTTGGGAGAGTACACCGTTTTCTATTTTTTATGAGAGATTGAAAAACTAGGATTTTGCCAAACACCCATCTTCTTGAATCTTTTTTCTTCCTTGGTGGATCATCTCTAGAGACCAAACACTTGGGTGACTAATATTGATTAAAGGAAAGAACCAAACCCAGTGGATTCAAGTTCAACGCGAAAGGATTTGAAGGTGAACTTGTATCTGAGGAAGCTCGAATCTTCAAAGGTATGATTTTTGTTCTTTATCTTTTTGTTTACTTAATAATTGTGCATAAAGGATGATCCGGGTATATGGGTTGTAAAATTTTAAAACTCTGATTTTTCCACGTTTCTGCTTATTTTGTACAATTTGATTGCGTTCATGAATATTACAAACCAAACAGTGGCATCAGAGCCAAACTTTTATGCGAATTATTAATTGTTTTAATTTAATATGTATATTGATACGTGTTTAGAACAATTTAATTGGGTATAATTTTGTTGTATGAAATTTATTTTTAAAAAAAAATCGCAAAACCTGTTTTTGATTTTCGCGCGATTCAGATTAATATATATATATATATATATATATATATATATATATATATATAGTCTGAATTTTAAACTTACCATTTATCCAACTCACCCGAGCTCACCCCCCTTTAGCGACGGACCCAGCGATGGTTCGATCATACAACCGTCCTGTGACGCCCCCAGAATAGGTATACAACACCCATTCTGAGTCGCCAAATACATGGTACAGAAAGCAAACTACAACTTCAATAATACAATTGTCGTGCAAAATACGACAACACATACTGTGAGTTTAAATACAAATATTGTCTTCTAGACAATATCCACACCCAAATAAATCCTCATTACAATTATTCAAACACTATTTTACAGAAATAGTGAGGACTGCTAATACAACTTTCTAGAACCATCACTCCATACCCCGACTAGATCCTGCTATGTTCTCACCTCCTGAGAAGAAAAATATAACAAAAAGGAAAAGGGTGAGCTCAACTAGCCCAGTAAAGAATATTATGACTAAGATAATATACAACAAATTATCGTTAGTCTTCAACAGGGAAAAATCTGATAAAATATAATCGACAACAAGTTTTAGATCAACAACTGCAGCGGAAACAGCAAACCATTAGAAGAGTCAAGTAGAGAAAGAATTCTACTATCTTCTAAGATTTAAAAGTCCATCATCAATATTTTATCCCTGTAACATCAATTAATAATCATCTTTAACCAAATATTCATCTTTGCACTACAGGCCAAAGATATTCATTTGTATCATCAGTCGGTCATGTTCATCTCAACACCTGTTCATCTTTGCACTACAGGCCAAAGATATTCATCAAGTAATTATACATCTTTGCACTACAGGCCAAAGATATTCAGTAATATCATCATTTAGGACTGAGGATGATGAAAAATATCTTAAAGAGAACGAATCCAATGAGACAGAAGGACAAATAGTAGGGATTCGTATAACAGTTTATCCAAGATCAATAATACTTCATAATAATCAATTGTGAAGCAGAATTCAAAAATAAAGATCAAAACATGGATACAATCAAAGATAGTAACCATAATAGACATCTTGGACAAAAAGGGAAAATTTTATTTTTCGGTGAATAGTGCCGTATTCGTGAATAGTGCCGTATACGTGAATAGTGCCGTATACGTGAATAGTAACCCCCGACACAAAAAGTTCCAAATTTGATAAAAACTCATATCAATATTTCAGCATAATGATATTGAAGAAAATAATATCATTAAGAAGAAAATAATATCCCTTACCTCAAAATATCAGTACTTCTGGTCGGAATACCGGTATAAGGCTGAAAGAAACTTGCTCTGATGAATAGAAACTCTCAAAGTATCTAAATACTCACAAAATACACTCAATAATCTAGAGAGAGAAAGAGAGAAAACTTGTTTCTGGTGTGATTTTCAATTCTAACTTAGCCCTCTATTTATAGGAAAATTTTGGTAGGTTTGACCTGCAACCTGATGGCTTTACCTGCTACTATTCCCACCCACCACATTTGAAATATAATTCAGCACATTTCTTCACCAACCACAAGTGGGGCCCACCAATTCTAGAATTTTCCACCAAAATGATAAACTCCGAAAATTCAACAATTTCTGAACCAGTCATCTTGTAAAATTCGTAATAAATCATACGTTCATTTTTAACGGTTCAAAATTTGTGGACATATACTCAACTTATATATGTATAACATATCCAAAAATTACCACGATCCAACGGTCGGATTAAAAATTATAACCCCCGCAAACTATCTCAAAAACCCTGATTTTTAATACCTCCATTCCGACAAAAATACTGATAAAAACCTCAACATTAACTCCTTCATTTTTAACCACAAAAATATATCCCTCATTTATATCCACATAAAATAAATATTTCCTTATCATATGAATCAATAATTAATTATTCACAAATAATATTACAGAATCACATTTATGACAACCAGGCCGTTCCCAGGAAAGAGGGGGCTTTCCAATAAGGATTTCTCCTTACTGGCGCGCAATTAGATGACCAAACCTCTCCTTAGACAGAACTTTCTAGACATTGCCAATAATGTTATCTAATAATATTATTCAAATAATATGAATTATTGATCTGATAAATGAAAATACTGTGCAGCAACAATTATTGAAACAACAATAATATAAAATATCAACGCAGCAATTATTGAATCAATAAAATAAAATATTGAATAATAACTACTGTAACAATTATTGAGTAGTGCCTTCTTACGTAAGAATCAATAATTGGTGCAATACCGTGTGCTACTGTATTTTAACCACCGGGTATTCCAACAGTATTAACGGTAACAACTACGCCGTTATTTATAAACAACTTATACTTGTCGTTTTCTTCATCCAATCGCTTTCCGTTATGGGGCCCACACAAGGCTGCGTCGTCGTACGAATATTCCCCGACAGCAAGAATATTCCACGACCAACCGAATATTCACCGACCAAAAATAAATATTTTATAACCACTTGCTTATTTTGCAAAATTTGCACATTTCACCCATAACCAAAGTATTATATCAAATTAACCCCTTATTATTCACAATAATATTTAGAGAAAATTTGATTTTATTCATTAATAAGTTGGGGTCTTACAACCTCCCCTCCTTATGAAATTTCGTCCTCGAAATTGACGTACGTACCTGATGTTTCAAAAAGGTGAGGATACCTCGCTTTCATTTCTGATTCCAACTCCCAGGTCATTTCTTCAATAGCATGGTTTCTCCACAAAACCTTAACTTGTGGTATAACCTTCGTGCGTAGGACATGCTCTTTCCTATCCAAGATCTTAACAGGTACCTCCTCGTACGTTAAATCTTCAGCTATCTCGTCTGGTTCTAACTCAATAATGTGGTTCGGGTCTTTAACATATTTACGAAGCATAGATATGTGAAAAACATTATGAACACGAGACATGCTTGGAGGTAATGCGAGTCTATATGCCACATTTCCTATTCGCTCAAGAATCTCAAATGGACCAACAAATCTTGGATTGAGCTTTCCTCTCTTCCCAAATCTTGTAACTCCCTTCCATGGTGCAACACGTAACAATACATGATCCCCAATATTAAATTCCACGTCCTTCCGATGAAGATCCGCATAACTCTTTTGTCGATCCTGTGCCGTTTGTATACGTTGTCGAATCGTTTGGATCTTCTCTGTAGTAATGCGTACCAATTCTGGTCCCAACAATGTTGCTTCACCCACCTCGTCCCAGCATACTGGAGAACGACATTTTCTTCCATACAACGCCTCAAATGGAGCCATACCTATGCTCGCCTGATAACTGTTGTTGTAGGAGAATTCCACCAATGGTAGGTACTTATCCCAACTCCCTTTGAGATCTAAGACACAAAGTCTTAATAGATCTTCAAGAGTTTGAATAGTCCTCTCTGATTGTCCGTCCGTTTGAGGATGGTATGCTGAACTGAATCGTAAATCCGTGCCCATAGCTTTCTGCAAGCTAACCCAAAATCGTGAAGTGAATCTTGGGTCACGATCCGAAACTATGGATACTGGCATGCCATGCAATCTCACAATCTCGTTCACGTACATACTAGCAAGACGTTCAAGGGAATAAGTCTCACGTATCGGCAAGAAATGAGCGGACTTGGTTAATCTATCAACAATAACCCAAATCGCATCTATGCCTTGAGAAACCTTGGGAAGACCCGTAACAAAATCCATAGTAATGTGTTCCCACTTCCATTTCGGAATCTCAAGTGGTTGCAATGGACCCTTTGGTACTTGATGCTCCGCTTTTACACGTTGACAAGTTAAACACCTCGAGATAAACTCCGCGATCTCTCTTTTCATATTGCTCCACCAAAATGTATGTCGAAGATCGTGATACATTTTGGTACTCCCAGGATGGATTGCAAACGGTGTGTTGTGTGCCTCCATCATTATTCTATGCTTCAAGTCAAAATCGTTAGGAACACAAAGTCTGGAGTTGACTCGAAGTATTCCTTCTTCATCGATTCTTGCTTCTGGAATAGCACCTTCTTGCACTTTCTTCTTCATACGCATCAGCTCTATGTCCGTAGCTTGAGCAGCTTTAACTTTATCGATTAAAGTCGGTTCTACTCGTATATTTGATATCATCATGTGGGTACTTGGAGCCTTCATCTCTATCTCCATCCTTTGCAAGTCATACAAAATGGGCCTTTGTGTTAAAAACATTGCACTCGTACCCGCATATGATCTTCTACTCAATGCGTCAGCTACTACGTTTGCTTTTCCAGGATGATATTGGATGGTATGATCGTAATCTTTCAACAGCTCAAGCCAACGTCGTTGCCGCATGTTGAGTTCCTTTTGGGTGAAGAAATATTTGAGGCTTTTATGATCTGTATAGATCTCCACTTTCTCCCCATACAGGTAGTGTCTCCAGATCTTCAACGCAAAAACGACTGCTGCCAACTCCAAATCATGAGTAGGATAATTCCTCTCATATTCTTTGAGTTGTCGTGAGGCATAGGCTATGACTTTCCCATGTTGCATGAGAACACATCCTAACCCTTTGCCTGAAGCATCGCTGTAGATAACAAATCCATCCGAACCAGATGGTATTGTCAGAACAGGTGCCGAAATGAGTCTCCTCTTGAGTTCTTGGAAACTCTTCTCGCATTCCTCACTCCATACGAATTTTGTATCTTTCCGAGTCAGCTGAGTTAACGGAGTAGCGATTCGAGAAAATCCTTCCACAAATCTCCGATAATAACCAGCTAAGCCCAGAAAGCTACGTACTTCGGTTACCGACTTCGGTTGCTCCCAACTTTGTATGGCTTCAATCTTCGCCGGGTCGACAGATACTCCATGTTTTGACACCACGTGCCCAAGGAATGCTACTTCCTCAAGCCAGAACTCGCATTTCTTCAGTTTGGCATATAGCTTGTTTTCACGAAGCCTTTGCAGTACCAGCTTCAAATGGCGCTCATGATCTTCACGGCTTTTGGAATAGATGAGGATGTCATCAATAAAGACAACAACGAACTGATCCAAATATTCTTTGAATACACGGTTCATCATATCCATGAAGGCAGCAGGAGCATTAGTCAATCCAAAAGACATTACTAAGAATTCATAATGCCCGTACCGAGTTCTGAAGGCAGTCTTTGGAATATCCTCAGTTTTAATCTTCAGCTGATGATATCCAGAACGAAGATCGATCTTTGAAAAGAATTGTGCTCCTTGCAACTGGTCAAACAGGTCATCAATGCGAGGTAGCGGATACCTATTCTTGATGGTGACATGGTTCAATTCTCGATAGTCAATACAAAGTCGCATACTCCCGTCTTTCTTCTTTACGAATAAAACAGGAGCACCCCAAGGAGACGTACTAGGACGAATAAAACCGATGTCCAACAACTCCTGTAGTTGGACTTTTAACTCCTGAAGTTCAATAGGAGCCATTCGATATGGGGTTTTAGAAATGGGCTTTGTACCGGGTTCAAGGTCAATAAAGAATTCAATTTCTCGTTCCGGGGGTAGACCGGGAAGTTCTTCAGGAAATACATCGGAAAATTCTCTAACAATAGAAATATTATTCAAATCTGACTTGTCTTTGTTCAAATCCATAACATGGGCTAAGAAAGCTTGACATCCGTTTTTCAATAAACGAATAGCTTTGTGGCTTGATATGACAGTGACTGATTTTAGTGGTTTAGTAGTTTGAATTCGTATGACAGGTTGGTTAGGAATATGAAAACTAACAACCTTACGAAAACAATCAATTTTAGCATGATGAGTGGTTAACCAATCAATTCCTAAAATCACATCAAAAGCAAGTATCTTTAAAGAGATAAGATCAACAGGTAATGTGATAGTGCCAACTTGGATCATGCAAGATTTATAAACTGTAGATGTAACGAAGGTTTCACCCAACGGAGTTTCAACAGATAAGTTAAAGTCCAATTTCTCCGGAGTCAAGTTTAAACGTTGAGCACAAGCAGGAGAGATAAAAGAATGGGTAGAACCGGTATCTAGTAAAGTATAAACTTCGCAAGAATTCAAGATTAGCTTACCCGTGATCACCTCGTTCGGGTTTCTCGCGTTTTGGCCAGTAACGACAAACGCCCTTCCAGGAACCGCTGATTTCGACTTATCCGGGATAACTTTTGGAGTCACCATCCCCGCTGAACTTGGTTTTGCTACAGAACACTCTCGAGCTATATGACCTTCCTTTCCACAGTTATAACATACCTTGGATTGTTGTGGGCAGTTTGGGCTGATATGTCCCTCTTTCCCACATTTGTAACATACGACCGGTGGTCGTTCTCCTCCCCTAGAAACAGTTGATGTTTGTGCTGACGTCTTCACGTTATCATTGTTGTACCTTCTCTTCTTGAAATCTCCTCCCGACTCGCTCCTTCTATTATCACGACCACGATTACCACCAGAGTGGTTACCGCTTTTGTCCGAATGTTTTCCTCCCTGCTGGTTTTCATTGCTTCGATGACTGCCGCCACCGGTATGACCCTGGTTGTGGTCCCTCGGTTGCACATACTCATTATCTCGCTCTAATAATTGAGCCCTGTTTACAACATCTGAATATAAAGAAAATTTATGAGAGATAAGATATTGCCGAATCTCGGGTTTTAGACCTCTCAGAAACATCCTTGTCATTCGTTCCTCATTTTCGACCAAATGAGGTGCAAACCTGGATAACTCTGCAAACTTCGCCTCGTACTGGGACACCGTCATGTTGTTTTGTTCCAGTCTAATAAACTCAACCTCCTTCATATGACGAATACTTTCAGGAAAGTACTTGTCATTGAACAGTTTTTGAAATGTTTCCCAGGACATGTTGAGTGCGTCAGGCTGGGTACGCTTCACAGACTCCCACCAGTAGTCTGCCTCACCGCGGAACATAAATGTGGCGAATGGAACCTTCTGTTCCTCCGTGCATCCCAAGACATCAAATATCTTGGTAATTTGCTTGACCCACGTTTCCGCCATGATCGGATCCGGCTTTCCCTTAAATTCTGGTGGTCCCAATTCTTTGAACTGCTTAGCTGTGACAAACCGCGCGTTGTTATCATTTCCACCCGTATTCTGCACACGAGTCTCCCTCGTCTGATTTTGCATGAACTGCAAAAAGCTCCTAAACATTCCATCATTCATCGTTTGCTCGGTAACGTTGTTTACAGGAGGAATATTGCCTTCCTGTTGCACGTTCCCCTGGGTAGTGATCAAAGGTGTCTCCACGGTCTGATTTACTCCATTATTAACGTTCTCAGCTGCCATTCTTAAATACTGCCATAAAACAAGGGTTAATAGTCATGTCATATATTATCCCTATACTCTGACCGACCAAATAAACACCAAATAAACTTAGTCAGGTCATACTAGCGAAGGAATTCCCCGTCTCTCCCCTCCTAGTTCTTGTCTCACATCTCAGCCAGGGATCATATCCCTAAGCTCTGATACCAACTGTGACGCCCCCAGAATAGGTATACAACACCCATTCTGAGTCGCCAAATACATGGTACAGAAAGCAAACTACAACTTCAATAATACAATTGTCGTGCAAAATACGACAACACATACTGTGAGTTTAAATACAAATATTGTCTTCTAGACAATATCCACACTCAAATAAATCCTCATTACAATTATTCAAACACTATTTTACAGAAATAGTGAGGACTGCTAATACATCTTTCTAGAACCATCACTCCATACCCCGACTAGATCCTGCTATGTTCTCACCTCCTGAGAAGAAAAATGGAACAAAAAGGAAAAGGGTGAGCTCAACTAGCCCAGTAAAGAATATTATGACTAAGATAATATACAACAAATTATCGTTAGTCTTCAACAGGGAAAAATCTGATAAAATATAATCGACAACAAGTTTTAGATCAACAACTGCAGCGGAAACAGCAAACCATTAGAAGAGTCAAGTAGAGAAAGAATTCTACTATCTTCTAAGATTTAAAAGTCCATCATCAATATTTTATCCCTGTAACATCAATTAATAATCATCTTTAACCAAATATTCATCTTTGCACTACAGGCCAAAGATATTCATTTGTATCATCAGTCGGTCATGTTCATCTCAACACCTGTTCATCTTTGCACTACAGGCCAAAGATATTCATCAAGTAATTATACATCTTTGCACTACAGGCCAAAGATATTCAGTAATATCATCATTTAGGACTGAGGATGATGAAAAATATCTTAAAGAGAACGAATCCAATGAGACAGAAGGACAAATAGTAGGGATTCGTATAACAGTTTATCCAAGATCAATAATACTTCATAATAATCAATTGTGAAGCAGAATTCAAAAATAAAGATCAAAACATGGATACAATCAAAGATAGTAACCATAATAGACATCTTGGACAAAAAGGGAAAATTTTATTTTTCGGTGAATAGTGCCGTATTCGTGAATAGTGCCGTATACGTGAATAGTGCCGTATACGTGAATAGTAACCCCCGACACAAAAAGTTCCAAATTTGATAAAAACTCATATCAATATTTCAGCATAATGATATTGAAGAAAATAATATCATTAAGAAGAAAATAATATCCCTTACCTCAAAATATCAGTACTTCTGGTCGGAATACCGGTATAAGGCTGAAAGAAACTTGCTCTGATGAATAGAAACTCTCAAAGTATCTAAATACTCACAAAATACACTCAATAATCTAGAGAGAGAAAGAGAGAAAACTTGTTTCTGGTGTGATTTTCAATTCTAACTTAGCCCTCTATTTATAGGAAAATTTTGGTAGGTTTGACCTGCAACCTGATGGCTTTACCTGCTACTATTCCCACCCACCACATTTGAAATATAATTCAGCACATTTCTTCACCAACCACAAGTGGGGCCCACCAATTCTAGAATTTTCCACCAAAATGATAAACTCCGAAAATTCAACAATTTCTGAACCAGTCATCTTGTAAAATTCGTAATAAATCATACGTTCATTTTTAACGGTTCAAAATTTGTGGACATATACTCAACTTATATATGTATAACATATCCAAAAATTACCACGATCCAACGGTCGGATTAAAAATTATAACCCCCGCAAACTATCTCAAAAACCCTGATTTTTAATACCTCCATTCCGACAAAAATACTGATAAAAACCTCAACATTAACTCCTTCATTTTTAACCACAAAAATATATCCCTCATTTATATCCACATAAAATAAATATTTCCTTATCATATGAATCAATAATTAATTATTCACAAATAATATTACAGAATCACATTTATGACAACCAGGCCGTTCCCAGGAAAGAGGGGGCTTTCCAATAAGGATTTCTCCTTACTGGCGCGCAATTAGATGACCAAACCTCTCCTTAGACAGAACTTTCTAGACATTGCCAATAATGTTATCTAATAATATTATTCAAATAATATGAATTATTGATCTGATAAATGAAAATACTGTGCAGCAACAATTATTGAAACAACAATAATATAAAATATCAACGCAGCAATTATTGAATCAATAAAATAAAATATTGAATAATAACTACTGTAACAATTATTAAGTAGTGCCTTCTTACGTAAGAATCAATAATTGGTGCAATACCGTGTGCTACTATATTTTAACCACCGGGTATTCCAACAGTATTAACGGTAACAACTACGCCGTTATTTATAAACAACTTATACTTGTCGTTTTCTTCATCCAATCGCTTTCCGTTATGGGGCCCACACAAGGCTGCGTCGTCGTACGAATATTCCCCGACAGCAAGAATATTTCACGACCAACCGAATATTCACCGACCAAAAATAAATATTTTATAACCACTTGCTTATTTTGCAAAATTTGCACATTTCACCTATAACCAAAATATTATATCAAATTAACCCCTTATTATTCACAATAATATTTAGAGAAAATTTAATTTTATTCATTAATAAGTTGGGGTCTTACACGTCCTCTATACTTTTAGTGACGGATAATATATAGCGTCGCTAAAAGTATAAACGACGGATGTATGACCAAACCATCGCCGGGTCTGTCGCTAAAGGAGGGGTGAGCTTAAGATCCGGACCGTGTATATATATATATTATATATATATATATATATATATATATATATATATAATATTCTTAATAATTTTATAATTAAAATAAAAGGTTTATTTTATTATTAAAATTAGATTTCATGCTAACTAATTAGAGTTGGAATTGGATTCCATGATAACTAATAAGAGTTAAAAAAAGATTCCATATTTTCTTAAATAAAGGAGTTTATTTAGATATGAAATAAGATTTCATATTATTCAAAATAAAGGAGTTTATTTGTGAATAGGAAAGAGAATCCGTATTTCCTTAAATAAAGGAGTTTATTTAGATATGAAATAAGATTTCATAGTATTCAAAATAAAGGAGTTTATTTATGAATAGGAAATAGAATCCGTGTTTCCTTTAATAAAAGAGTTTTTTTACTTGGAATTGGATTCCATAATTAATAAAAATAAATGAGTTTATTTTGATTAAGTAATTTGATTAAAATAAAATTGTTTATTTTATTCAAAATTTGATAAATTAAAATAAAAGAGGGTTATTTTAATTTAAATTTGGATTAAAATAAAGGAGTTTATTTTGATTCAAAATTAGATTTTATGCTAACTATATTTGCCCATTAAATGATATCAATATATATATTGAATGTTTATTATTCATGAAATGAATGTTATTTATTGATGCATATGGTGATGTGTATGATAATAAATGAGATTGATTATAGACTATTGACCAATGTGATTAGATTTTATTTTAGTTGGATGCATGAATGTATGAGTTTTATTACATGGGGTCTGCGTACCTCATCTTCTCTAATTTTTCTTATTGTAAATTCTATCTCTCTCCTATGTACTTCTCCTTGACTGCTGATCAAGGTTTCTATTTATTTTAAATAGTTTTGTATCAGGAACAGTTAGAATAAATTTTGAAGAATTGGAGATCAAGGAGCAAAGAGAGCTTGAATACCCATTTGTAATGTAGCCCGGGTTTAAATGTAATAGTTATATTTAAATATTAATTCTTGCACCCCTAGGTTTGACCTTTTGGTTCACTTGGTGGCTCTAGTAAACCAAACTAGAATAAAAGTTCACAATCAATCCGGGTAGAATTTAGTATTCTATATATATATATATATATATATATATATATATATATATATATATATATATATATTATGCAAACATGCTTCGCATGTTAATTAATATGACGCGTATTTTATATATATATATGCATGCGCGCTAAACAAGATGAGACAAATTAATAACAAACCCCTCAAATATTTTATATTAAGTTGTAACGTTCAAAAGATATTTGGAATATCGAATGTTGCCTTCTAGCATGATAGAAGCAATAGAATATTGAATATTTGATATGAGTTTGTTGCGCACACACAAGGCAAGCATTAAATATTTAAGATGTTATTTTTATCACATATGATGTTTATAAGGAATTGAACATTAATGCTTTGTTGTGCACACACAAGGGCCGTAGTTTTCTCTTCACTTATATGGAAATGCTGAATCTGACTTAACTTAAATTATTTTAGTTCGGATGTGCACACACTTGACCATTATGATTTAAGAGGCAAAATACAAGGAGTTATATAGTTGATGTAATTGACAAGAGTTGGCTACCTATTTATTTATATATAGTTTGTTGTGCACACACAAGGCTATATACATTTGAAATGGTATCCTTATTCTCACTAGCATATCTTTAATTAGATTTACCAAGCTATATAAATTGAGGGTATTATAGTTTGAAGAAAATAGTGGAAGATACCAATTTAAAACAAGACTTAATTTATTTTGGTAATTAATAAAAGAATGTATGCTAAAATATTGTTAAGTACAAATTCATTTACAGAATTTTATAATGTCTAAATTACTATCACTTCGAAGCATATTAGATGCTATTTAACTGGACCGTATTAAATGGATTAGTTAAGAAATTTGAGAATAGTTCTCATGGCTGAAAAACTATCTTATGTCCTTAATAAGCCTATCCCTGCAATGGTTGCAGATAATGCCTCTGAGAAAGAGATTGCTACTTTTAGAAAGTGGCAAGATGATGCATTGTTGGCTCAATGCATCATGCTCGCATCCATGAGTAACGAGCTTCAGCTTCAGCATGAAACTATGGATGCTCCTACTATATTCCTTCATATCAAGTAGTTGATGGTAAGAAAAGTAGGACTGATAGATATCAGATATCTAAGGAGCTCTTCCGATCTAGAATGACCGATGACACTACAGTACAAACAAAAATCGTTAACATGATCAATTTGATTGAACAATTAGGACAACGGGTTTTTGTCATGGATGGAGAGTTGAGCCAAGATTTGATCTTGCACTCACTCCAAGACTCCTTTCACAATTGTTGTTAATTTTTCATATGAACAAGCTAGATATCAGCTTCGCTGATTTACTTAACATGTTAAAAAATGTTGAGAGTCACTTTCTAACCAAGAAAGACCAAGTCTTACTAGTAGGGATCAAATGATCTTCTAAAAAGAAGAACGATTCAAAGAAGGTAAATAGAAAAAGCAAAAACAAAGGGTAATAAGAACAAAACTGATATACAGATAGCAAATGAGTTTGCTTCCACTACAATAAGCCTGGACACTGGAAAAGAAATTGCGAGAAGTATCTTGTAGAGGCTAACCAGAAGAAGCTTAGTGAAGCTTCGGTTACAAATATAGTTTTTGTTCATGATTGGAATAAATTTTTCTTTAAGTCAAGATTCTACTTGGGTATTGGATACCGACTTTGGTTATCATAAATATAGATTTATGAAGGGACCAAGCAGAAGTAGAAAGCTAATCAAAGATAAGTAATCCCATGTGTGAGAAATGAAGCAAAGGTTGCTGTATTAGCCATAGAAACTTATAGTTTAGCAATGCCTACGGGTAAATCTATTAAGTCAATAAGTTGTTATTGTATTCTAGTTCTCGTTAGAAATATTATTTTTCATTTTGTTGTTGGACAATGAAATATTTGGTATTATATTTCAGAACAATTGTTGTTCTATTTATAATAATAATGTTTTATATAGAGCTGAAATATTACTTAATGGATTTTGTATACTTGATTTATGTGAAAATAATTTTGCAAATTGAACAAACTAGTATAAAAAAAAGAAAAGAAAAGAAAAAGAGATGATCATTCAAAGAGTTGAATGTTTGTATTTGCTGAAATACAAGTGTGAATTATTTGAAAGGTTCAAAGAATTCAGAAGTGAAACAAATAGGCAAAGTATTAAGATTCTTTGATTATATCAAGGAATAAATACTTGTGTAATAAGTTTTTAGGTCATCTCAAATGATTTTCTCATAATGGATGCCTCCTGATACACAATAATTAATTGATGTATCTGAAAGGAAAAATTGTACCTTGTTGGACATGGTACAGTCCATAATGATTTTACCGACATTCCAGTATCCTTCTAGGGTCATGTCCTAGAAATGGCTGCATATCTACGAAAAGGTAACCTTAAAATCCAACCCCAAGACTCCATAATAGTTATGGACAATGAGAATTCCTAATCTTAAGTATGTTAAGATAAGGGGTTGTCCAACTTTTGTGAAAAGGTTTCAAAGGATAAGCTTGGGACAAAATTTGACAAGTACAGATTTGTGGGATATCCTAAAGTAAGTTTAGGATATATGTTCTATAATCCTACTAAGCAAAAGGTGTTTGTTGCGAAACACACTACCTTCTAAGATAAAGATGTTTATCATTGAAGGGGCTAGTGGGAGGATAATAGAATCTTGAAGAGTTCAAGAACCACAAAATACTATAAGTCAAATAAGAGAAACTTGTAGATAGACCTATTGTACTACAACCGAATCGTAAATCTGAAGTAGTATCGAAGATACCTGGGAGGTATGGATTCATCATAGATGATGATGATGAGATTCACATCATGGAGTTTTAGTTGCCTGTCAATAGGAATTCCTGTAGTGATAGTAGTACAAGTGATCATTGGACTTGAGATCATCATAGTATCTTATGTATGATGAGTTATACTTTGACTTTTTCCTTAAGACCCTTAGGGTATATCAAAGGGTATGCTTGGGTATAATAAGTTGTACAGTGAGATAATGTATGATCAATAAAGAATCTACCGCTTCTAGTAAAAGAAGAGAAATGTCATATGTGATTCGATAAATGACAACCCAGTAGTCCTTGGCCAAGGCAGAATGAAATTAGAAAGGAGTTTCTAATTTGTATTATTTGGAGTTGTGCATTTAAGGATCGAAATACATATAATTAAATAAAATAAGACTTGACAGTAATTCCATGTCTTATATTTAATTAGGACATTTCATGGTGGAAGGATTGAATTGTACGGTAACTATATACTCAAAGGTTCTTTTATGATTAATGTTGAAATCTATATTATTTGAAAAGTCGTTAATCGCTAGGGAGGCTTATCCCTATTGTAGAATAAATATTATTTATATAAATAAATTAATAGTTTAATTTATTTATTTAAATAAGATTAGAATTGTTCTAATTGATTTATTCACAACCGGTTTAATATGGAGAACCTAAAGGGTCACACCATAAAAGGAAGAATAATTATTTAAGAAATTAATGGCATAATCGTAATAATAAATTAAGTATATTTAATTTAATCTATGGTAATAGAATAAATTAAATAGCTTAATATTTATTATTTAATATTTTGAAAATATTAAATATAAATTAATAAGAGTAGTCTTATTATTATTATTACTATTGTTATTATTTAATTCCTAAAGGAGTTTGAAAATTAATTAATAAAAGTACTCTCATATATCCTAATAAGATTAGGATGCTAATTAATTAAAAGAGTTTAATTAATTATTCCTAATAAGATTGAGAGCCTAATTAATTAAAGGATTTAATTAATTAAAATAAAACTCAATTTCTTAATTATTAAGGAGAGTTGTCCACATCTATAAATAAGAGGAGTCTTATTATGGGTGAGGTGGATGACACTTTCACAAAACACGTGAATACGTAATTCCAATAGTTGGGAGAGTACACCCTTTTCTATTTTCTATGCGAGATAGAAAAACTAGGATTTTGCCAAACACCCATCTTCTTGAATCTTTCTTCTTCCTTGGTGGATCACCTCTAGAGACCAAACACTTGGGTGGCTAACATTGATCAAAGGAAAGAACCAAACCAGGTGAATTCAAGTTGAACGCGAAAGGATTTGGAGGTGAACTTGTACCTGAGGAAGCTCAAATCTTCAAGGGTATGATTCTTGTTCTTTATCTTTTCGTTTACATAATAATTGTGCATAAAGGATGATTCAGATATATGGTTTGTAAAATTTTAAAACTCTGAGTTTTCCACGTTTTCACTTATTTTGTGCAATTTGATTGCGTTCATGAATATTACAAACCAAACAGAAGCGCCATCGGGGAATTTCAAACCCTTGGAAACGTATTTCTTGGATGATGGAATAATGACAATTCAACAAATCCATTGAGAAAATACAGTTCGATCTTGGAAATTATATTTTGATGGAGCCATAAACATGGAAGGTGCCGGAGCAGGGACAGTTCTTGTATCTTGTACAGGAGAATAATATCATATGGCCATCAAGCTACAGATTGTCTATGCTAACAACACCGCTGAGTATGAAGTCTGTATAATGGGATTGAAACTGGCCCAATCCATGGATATCAAACGGTTATTGGTTTTTGGGGATTCTGAGTTGGTTATCAAACAAACCACTGGGGAATATCATACCAAAGAATTTCATTTACTGCCATATCATCGGCAAGTTATCAAGATTGCTATGGAGTTTAAGGAAATAACCTTCATCCACATCCCTTGAAGTAGGAATGACTTTGTTGATGCATTGGCAACATTGGATTCCTTGATCCACATATCTGATAGGATGAGAATTCTTGATATCAAATTTGTAAGACAAAAGACACCAACCTATGGAATACATTGGAGAAGTATCAAATGAACTACCTCCCATTAAACAACCCTGGTATCATGACATCAAAGAGTATCTTCGAGATGGATTTACGCCCGCTGGGGCAAATTAAGCTGAAAGAAAGAGAATCCATAAAATGGCCCTGAAATTCTATTTAAGCAGACACACACTTTACAAAAGGTATGCTGGAATAGGCCCAAAGAGGATGAAGTCCATGGTGGAGTATGTGGTCCACACATGAGCGGTCCTTTACTTGCCAAGAAGATATTAAGAACGGGGCATTATTGGATTTCTCTCAAAGTCGATTGTATCGATCACGTCAGGAGATGATATCAATGCCAAGTCCATGGAAATGTCATCCACGCTCCTCTAAATGAATTTCATTGTATGAGTTCCCCATGGCCCTTTTCAATGTAGGGAATGGACGTGATTGGACCAATAGAACCCAAAGCCATCCATTATCATCGAATCATCTTCACCATGATTGATTACTTCACCAAATGGGTAGAAGCTGCCTCCTTTCCCAAGGTCACCAAAAAGGTAATCATTGGTTTCATCCAAAATAATTTTGTCTATCGATATGGATAACCGGAGGAGATTGTGTCAGATAATGCCAAGAATCTAAACAACCAAATGTTGAAAGAATTATGTAATAAGTTTCACATCAAACATCTTAATTCCGTCATCTATCGTCCCAAGATGAATGCTGTTGTAGAAGCAGCCAACAAGAATATCAAGAAAATTATGCAAAAAGTGTCTGTCTATCACAAGGGATGGTTTGACTTATTGCCTCTGACTCTGTTAGCCTACAAAACGTCAATGCGCACTTCTACTGGGGCTACCCCTACTCATTAATTTATGTAATGGAACTAGTACTCTTCATAGAAGTAGAAATGGAGTCATTAAGGGTGTTAATAGATGCTCAGATGGAAGAAGACCAGTGGTTGCAAGAGCAGTACCACTAGTTATCGCTGATAGATGAGAAAAGGGATACAACTATCTTTCATGGACAATTATATCAGCAAAAGATTGCTCAATTATACAATAAGAAAGTCTGACACCGGTAATTCAAAGAAAATGACTTGGTATTGAAGAAAGTCCTTGCTAATCAAGATCAATCTAAAGGAAAGTTCGCCCTGAATTGGGAAGGCCCTTTCATTTTCAAGGAAGTATTGACAGGAAGAGCCATCAGATTGCAAGAAATGGATTGTAAAGAATTCAGACGCCGTGAAAAACTACTATGTTTGAGTCACCTTCAAACCACCTTCCGAAAAAAGAAAAATCAAGTCAATTCAGGTTTTCACTACGATGCCTGAACTACGAATGACCTGATCTCCCTCAACCTAGGGAGTACGTAGACAACCATCTATGGTGCGGTAAAAAAAATTACTCAAACCAAGAGAACCCCCAAAATAGAAAATCCATCTATCAAACCATTTAGGCTAAGCCTGAACTACGAATGACCTGATCTCTTTCAACCCTGGGACTACGTAGGCAGCCATTTGTGGTGCGGTCTAACCTTTAAAAAACCCAAACACTTTTCCCGATAAACTTGAATATCCAATTAAAAATCAATCCCAAGACACCAAACCTTATATAAAACCCCAAATACTATCAAGCCTTCCTGATCGACGAACCCTTCTGAGGTACTCTCCGACGCCTTAATGTCAATCCATCAAAGAAAAGTTCGTGATATATCAAAACAGCAAGACATGAAAAAGTGGTAAACATTAAGCAATGGCAAAACATTTCCAAAAGGGATGTGAATATAAATATATATCTTTGCCATATAATACTATTTAATATATACAATGTATCCTGTACATGACTAAAATGGTTGACTTAGTCTATGCAGGAAAATGAAAGCTAGTCTATAAGCCCGCAGATAAACGGGATAACAAGTCCTGTAACGAATGATTTATTTGAATTGTGATTCTGAGGACAGAATCCTTGTAAGGAGGGAATGATGTAACATTCCATAATTTTAAAGCGTGATATTAAATATTTATTGATTTATTTAAGTATTTAATGGATATGTTATTGTTAAATAAATAATTGTTCAATTTGAGTGGCGTGGTTTATTTAATTATTTGTTGAATAAATAATTAAATATTAAATATTAAATATTTATAGGCAATATTAAATATTTATTGAATTATATGGCAATTTGAGTTGATGTGATTTAATTATTTGTTGAGTAAATAATTAAGGAGCTAAGTAAATTAATTGTTATGAGATTATATAATAATATAATTTAATAAGTAAGCTAGAGAGCTTATGGTGATTTAAATAAGTTATAATATTTTAAATGGAAAATTGTAATTTAAAATATTCGTTGGTTAAATAAAATTATAAAAGAAATTATAATTATGTGATAATGATTTATGTGTTAAAGTAATTTAATAGATTAATGTTTTAATTGATTTATTAATTTAATAAAGGTGTGACTAATAACCTTGTTATAAAGGAGTTATTAAAATAAATTAAAAGTGTTTAATTTAGTTTTGCCAAACAAAGCCTAATGCCTATTAAGTCTTTAATCTAATTGTGTTTTACCAAACAAGGCATAAGGATTAATTGATTATTTTTTTAGTGGTTAGCCAAACAAGCCTTATGGCTTTTGATTTTCAAAAACTTACATAACTGATATAAGTTATATCTATATTTATATTATATCATTAATATATATTATTACTATATACGTTATACTATTCTACGTATGTTAGAAGAGAAAAGAAAGACTCAGTTGAAGAAAAGGGAGAGAAGAAGAAGAATACAGAGAAAATTTGATATTACTCTAGAGAGAAAGTGAGTGATTTCTATCAGGTTTTTGAGAAAGGAATTGGGAAAAAGAAGCTTGATAATCAAAATGATAGCCATTATCTTCTTAAATCAAAGGTAGGATATTAATCCTCTTATTTTATTTTAAAGTTTAGTTTTCTTATTCCAAAAAGTTCTCTGTAAAATAATTGTAAAAGATGAATTGTGGATATATATATATATATATATATATATATATATATATATATATATATATATATATAGCTTTGTATGATATTAAGTGTATTTGTAACTGTAATTGTTATATTAGCACATGTATGTATATATGAGAAGTATGCTAGCATTCACAAAGAAAGAAGAATTGGTTTTGCAGTAAACATTCACGTATGAACATGGTTTGTAGAAATATCAAAATTAGTATATGTTAATTGTGAAATTGTGAAATTGAACTGCGAATGGTTAATTGGGTATAAACTACAGAGAATCGTAGTTTGAAGTAATTAAAATCAAATTGGTATAACAGTGTATAAATCAGTTATGGAGTTTGGTTTTTAAAATAAAGCTTTCAATGATTTAAGATTTCTAGAATCATGATTTAGTCGTTGGTAATTAGTATATACATGTTGGGTAATGTGTATATGTGTAATTAGCTTAGGTTATACATGTTTATTGGTGTTAATTAGTGTTAGAATTGAAGTAACAGACAAACAAATCAGTTGTTCTGTTCTTCGTGGTTGGGTTCTGCGAGTTTCGGCGCCCCAGCGTCAAAATTCACGCCCCAGCGCCAAAAATCGCGCCCCGGCGCCAAAATTCGCGCCCCAGCGCCAGAAGTTGGTGCCCCAGCGCTGAAATTCGCGCCCCAACGCCAACCTCGCGCCCCAGCGCCACTAGTTGGCTTAGTCCTCGCGCCCCAGCGCGGGGACAGAATTCTGACTTGGATAGTTTTGACCTCCTGTAGTAAAATGGCCATAACTTCCTCATACGAACTCCGATTGAGGTGATTCAAGATGATCCGGAACGAGGACGAGTAGACCTACAACTTTCGTTCTTTAAGGTTTTCAATTTGAGGTCATTAGGATGGGTCAAAATAGTCATCTTTTGGACTATTTTGTTTTCGGAGGCAATCGGAGGGTGTCGGGCATGCACATATGCATGTGTAGTGCTCCAGACCGTAAAAGATGATGTCCTAAGTTATAAAACATGAATCTTAGTAAATATAATGATGCTTAACATTAATAAATAATGTATTAGATAAGTTATAGAAGCATAGTAAGCATACACAAGAGAGGCAAATCGGGCGTGTGACGATTGAACGTCGAAACGCCGTGCCAAGTGTTAATGAACTTAAAAAGTGTTTCAATTCCATTGAAATGGATATTATAAGATATGGAATGGGTTTAATATAAAAACAATAAGTAGTCCTAGCAAGACTTAAGCACTTGAACTTCGAGTTTGACTAAGAAGAAATATAGTGAGTCATAAGTCGAAAAGTTAACACAATCTAATTGACCATTGTATATTTATTAATAGGAAAGATTATGAGATGTGGAGTAGAGTTTACATTACAATTGCTATGTGTTGTTATGTGACTAATAGTTGATGTGTATGATTATATAATTGTGTAGGGCACGTGAAGTGCAGATAACTGTAAGCTGTTAAGCTATTATTGGTAAACAACGATCAAGGCAAGTCTTTCGGTTCCTATTTTCTACGTGGACTTGATGAACTGTTTTAAATTGCATGATATGTTATGCATGTTGAAATCATAAAATGTTAAAGTCAATATATGACTGCATTATTTTGGCTAAGTAATGATGATTGAGTAAGGAACTCAATCTTTATATTTGTTATGTGAATTAAAAGCATGTATGCCATGTTACTTTAATGAGATGTATGTCGAGCATGTTATTATGTGATATATGATGCATGAAAACTGTTAGACTTTGCTGGGCTGTCGAGGTCACTCTTGCAAATAACCACTTTTGCAGGTCAAGATTTTAAGGTAAAGATACGTGCTATGTGAGTTATAGAGATCTATATTCACGAAGATTACTTATGTTTTATGCGAAATGTATTTCCTATTTTGAACGTAAGATGTTGTTAAATGTAAGTTGAGCTATCTAATGTATATGGATATTTAGTTATGATGTAAGACTTTGTATAGTTATTTTGTTGTAACGATTCATGACATAAGATTGAATCAAAGAGATGTAATGTAATGGTTGCGATTCAGGACAAGAAAGAAGGAAATGTATAAAAGTTTTAAATATTCCGCAATTTTATTAAGTTGAACATCGAATAATGATGTATTAATTAGAGGTTGAATGTATGGTTAACGACCGAAGTCGGGATTTAAATTGTATAGATTTTGGGGTCGTTACAAGTCCAACATGGCATACCTCTCAAAAGATGGAGGTGAATCTAAAAGCTCCTACCCTAAGGTCTCCCGGGTCAGCCACAACTAGACCCGCAGCAGCCGTGGGTTGACCCGTGGCTGATTTGGTCTATAAATAGACCCCCCATCAGCCATTTTAAAAAGAAGAAGAAGAAAATAGAGGAAATTTTGCTCATTTTAGCTTTTAATCATTCCAACAATGTTCCAAACTCCAATATTGTTCTTTATAAACACTTTTATACTTATATAGTGTAACACATTAAGTTTTGACTGGTGAAAACGGAGTTTTCAAGCTTCAAAAGTAGTTTAAAGCCTTCCTCACTACACATTATAAGATTTCTTCATCTTTAAAACTTTTAACTACTTTAGTGTATATATATATATATATAGGGGAATGATCCATAGCATCTATTTACTATGGATCAAAAAGTGGCATATAGCATCTTAACCATCCGTGTTATTAATGAAGGGCTGAGATTTGTTTTGGGTAAACACCATCCGCTAGTATTACTAGCGGACGTATTAATGATAAATTTTGGATGCTTTTTCCCCTTATTAGCCAAGACAAATACAACACAATCCCCTAGATAATACAGTGCTTGCAATCGTCCCTAGTTCTGCGAATTAGGCAATTGAGGTTGTAATGATAAAGATTGGGGTGGGGTGATTTTTAGCGTTTGGGAGGAGGAGAGAATAGCTTCCTAAGCACCGATTAGGACGAATCTTCCATGTGACAACCCCAAAATAGGTTCATTCCATCCAACCTATTCTGAGTCGCCAAATACATGGTACAGAAAATAACTACAACTTTATTACAACAATTGTCGTGCAAAATACAACAACACATATGCTGTGAGTTTGGATACAAATATATAGCAAATGTGACTCATGTTCCAACCGTGGACATCACCTCACAATAACACCTTACATAAAGGTATAGTCAAAAACTGTTTTAGAAATTAGAATCTTTGGGAAGTGCTCAAGAAAACCTTCGTACATGGGAGGCCACGCATCTAGGTTATGATAGATATCATATGGCCACAGAATTATCCTTGGTTGACCCAATAGACCCCAAAGAAAAACGAGAAGATTACTATCATATTCTTCCCAATGGTGAGTCTTCTCTTGACTTATCATTATCTCCACTGTCTCTAATTGAGAATTATACTTCAAACAAACACCAAGATTATATAGGTAGTGCCCATAGATATACTCAGCAAGTGGATGAGCACAACCCTGTCTTATGATGACACGAGGTTGTATGTCATTAGACATCTTGTATGATAGTAACAAAACACCCTTCCAACGTTGGGTTCGCCTCACCCTATTTTCTTCACCAAATATAACTACTAAATGATGACCACCGTTCTATTCCCTTGTTACCCCCGCTCGACCCAGCTACACTCTTATTACCTGAAAGGAATTGTGAAGCAAAAGGGTGAGCACAACTAGCTCAGTAAAGAATATCATGACTAAAGATAATTCAATTATCAATAGCCTTCATCAACAATAAATCAGAGATTTAGAACATATGGTAAATGATAAAAATTTCAACCATAGTTGCAGCGGAACGAGCAATCCATTAGAAGAGTCAAATAGACTATAAAGTCTATTATCTTCTCCATGTTAAAAATCCACCAACAATATTTTATCCCTGTAACATCAATCAACAATTCTGGTCCACAATCATATGAATAACTCATAATCATAACTGTAGTTCTAAATTCCTCTTCTCATCCAGGACGATGATAATTTTCATCACCTATCTTTACCTGAAACATCAAAGATCATGGTTACACCAAATCACATTTCCTGTTCATAATCATACTAATAACTTCATCTTTGCACTACGTCCAAAGATATTCATTTGTATCACCAGTTGGTCATGTTTATCTCAACATCTGTTCATCTTTGCACTACTGGCCAAAGATATTCAACAACATGTCATCTTTGCACTACGGGCCAAAGATATTCATCAACAATTCATCTTTGCACTACAGGCCAAAGATATTCATCAATATTTCATCTTTGCACTACAGGCCAAAGATATTAATATCTCAAAGAAATATATAATCATTTCAGAATTTATATAAATAATAATTATAACCATGTTGATCAATTCACCTTTGCACTTAAGCTAAAGATATTCACTTATAAATTCAATGGTCATGATCATACCAGTCACAATTCAACTTTGCACTACAGGCCAAAGAGAACCCTAGTCATGATCATACCAATAATCTACCCATCTTTACACTCTAGTGAAAGAGAATTTCAACATCAGGGTTATAAAAATGTTATATATAATAATAAAATCAATATAATCAATACATAGTTTTAATCTCAAGAGTAATATTCATAACTCAACTATAATTTGGTTAGAAAAAGAAACCAATTTTTTATCGTGAATAGTAACTCGTGAATAGTAACTCATGAATAGTAACTCGACACAAAAAGGTAGAAATTCCACAATAAAATCCATACCAATATTTCGGTATAATGATATTGAAAGAATAATATTTCTTAAATTTATAAACAATTTATTTTAATTGTTTACACTTTACTAATTAATGCATTTAATCATCATAAAATGCCAACTCTTATAATTTCATCATCAATAACCAAAACCCTCATCAAAAATCTGCATATACCTCATAATATAGGATTCTCAAGCAATAAAATCCTATTTTCCAATTTTCTTACTTCACATAACATATTTAATTCATTTACTCATAACTAGTCTATTTTCATGAAAAATACCAAATCAGTTCCAAAAATATTTCTTTTCTGGGATTTAGCATAATATAGTCCCATATTGAACATATATTTTTCTCAGAATTTTTAAAACTCATTTACTATTTTTCATATGGCCAAAACCACCGAATATTTAGACATTTATCAAAAATTGTACTTTTGTCCAAAAATTCTAAAATTTACAGAGTATACTTCTAGCATACACATGTACTCCTAATAAAAATTTCATCAATTTTGGAGTTAACCACAAGGAATTATAAGCGGTTACTTTTAAAATAGTCTTTTCCCGTAAAATTCATAACTCTCATCTATACATCCAAAAATCACCATTTTTGGACACAATCAATAAAACTCATCAAAATATCATTTCAAATTTTTCCAGAATTTTTGAAGATCAGAAAAATTACGAAACTGAAAATCATAACAACCCTTAAAATCCATTACTATCCCTTACCTCAAAAGAGCAGTACTTCTGACTGGATATCGGATATGATGCTGAAGAAAACTTGCACTAATGAATAGCAACTCACCAAGTATCTAAAAACTCACAAAATATGCTTCATAATATAGAGAGAGAAAGAGAGAAAGCTTATGTTTCTGGTGTGATTTTCAATTCTAACTTAGCCCTCTATTTATAGGAAAATTTTGGTAGGTTTGACCTGCAACCTGATGGCTTTACCTGCTACTATTCCCACCCACCACATTTGAAATATAATTCAGCACATTTCTTCACCAACCACAAGTGGGGCCCACCAATTCTAGAATTTTTACCAAAATGATAAACTCCGAAAATTCAACAATTTCTGAACCAGTCATCTCGTAAAATTCATAATAAATCATACGTTCATTTTTAACGGTTCAAAATTTGTGGGCATATACTCAACTTATATATGTATAACATATCCAAAAATTACCACGATCCAACGGTCGGATTAAAAATTATAACCCCCGCAAAATATCTCAAAAATCCTGATTTTTAATACCTCCATTCCGACAAAAATACGGATAAAAATCTCAACATTAACTCCTTCATTTTTAACCACAAAAATATATCCCTCGTTTATATCCACATAAAATAAATATTTCCTTATCATATGAATCAATAATTAATTATTCACAAATAATATTACAGAATCACATTTATGACAACCAGGCCGTTCCCAGGAAAGAGGGGGCTTTCCAATAAGGATTTCTCCTTACTGGCGCGCAATTAGATGACCAAACCTCTCCTTAGACAGAACTTTCTAGACATTGCCAATAATGCTATCTAATAATACTATTCAAATAATATGAATTATTGATCTGATAATGGGAAATACTGTGCAGCAACAATTATTGAACAACAATAATACAAAATTTCAACGTAGCAATTATTGAATCAATAAAATAAAATATTGAACAGTAATTACTGTAACAATTATTGAGTAGTGCCTTCTTACGTAAGAATCAATAATTTCAAAAATACTATGCAATACCGTGTGCTACTGTGCAATAACGCGTATTACTGTATTTTAACCACCGGGTATTCCAACAGTGTTAACGGTAACAACTACGCCGTTATTTGTAAAAACTCAAATTTGTCGTTTTCTTCACCCGACAGTTATTCTGTTATGGGGCCCACAAATGGCTGCGCCGTCGTACGAATATTCCCCGACAAAAAGAATATTCCACGACCAAACGAATATTCCCCGACAACAATGATTATTTTATAACCACTTGCTTATTTTGAAAAAAAATCATATTTCACTCATAACTTTAAACTTTTATCAATTTAACCATTTACTGAATAGTAATTATAAGAAAAATTGAATACTTTTATTTCATAAAATTCGGGGTCTTACAATCTCCCCTCCTTATAAAATTTCGTCCCCGAAATTTACGTACCTGGTATTTCGAAGAGTTGAGAATATCTTGCTTCTATTTCAGATTCTATCTCTCAGATCATCATGATTTTTCCATTGCTCATCTCCCATGATAACTTCATTTGGGTTCCTCATTTGTTGGGAAGTCATGACAACCGCCATCCCTTGAACTACTCGGCTTTGACTTGTCTGGAGTAGCATTTGGCGTCATCATTACCGTTGGAATATACCTTTCTATAGGACATATTCCTCCCTCAACTGCCTCTTCGTACTCCTCATTCATGATCTGAATCATCAATCTTCGATCCATATCGGATTCAGGTTGACCGCTATGTACAGGGTAATTCAAAACTCGATGTTGGGTTCTCCCAATTGCTTTCCAAAAAGAGAAATTCATATCATCTATTTTAGCCTTCTTAGATCGAACATCTCTTTCCATAATATCCACGTGCCGTGCGGCTTTTGCCCATGCATCACTTATTCTCACTCGTTCAGTTTTTTCTTCTCTCAGCTCAGATTCTATTTTTATCATCTTATACTCTGCCAAAGAATGCTTCTGTTCAAGCATCACATATCGGGTAACACAAGCTTGAATTGTTGCATCCTTTTGTTCCACGACCGCCTGTCGTTTTTCTGCCTGCTCTTCTAACTCATGAATACGATTTTGAAATTCTACATTTTGATCATATAATACCTCTAATAAACTCTCCTCTGGTACTTCTTCTTCCTCTTCTTCCTCAGTCTCAGCTGTTACCTCTGCGACTATCTCGGGTGTAACTATCAATTCTTCACTCACCACATGGATATCTCTAATTCCTTCTTCGTCTGACATCACATTATCACGGTTAGTGATTAGAGGTATCCCCACAGTCTCATTCACTCCATTATTAGCATTCTCAGCTGCCATTCTCAAATACTGCCATAAAACAAGGGTTAATTAAACAAATTAACATATCACATAATATCCCAATATTATGACTGACCAACAAATAAGCTTAGGTAGGACACACTAGCGAATGATTTACTCATCTCTCCCCTCCTAGTTGTATTCCCCGATCTTCGCCAGAGATCATATCCCTAAGCTCTGATACCACCTGTGACAACCCCAAAATAGGTTCATTCCATCCAACCTATTCTGAGTCGCCAAATACATGGTACAGAAAATAACTACAACTTTATTACAACAATTGTCGTGCAAAATACAACAACACATATGCTGTGAGTTTGGATACAAATATATACCAAATGTGACTCATGTTCCAACCGTGGACATCACCTCACAATAACACCTTACATAAAGGTATAGTCAAAAACTGTTTTAGAAATTAGAATCTTTGGGAAGTGCTCAAGAAAACCTTCGTACATGGGAGGCCACGCGTCTAGGTTATGATAGATATCATATGGCCACAGAATTATCCTTGGTTGACCCAATAGACCCCAAAGAAAAACGAGAAGATTACTATCATATTCTTCCCAATGGTGAGTCTTCTCTTGACTTATCATTATCTCCACTGTCTCTAATTGAGAATTATACTTCAAACAAACACCAAGATTATATAGGTAGTGCCCATAGATATACTCAGCAAGTGGATGAGCACAACCCTGTCTTATGATGACACGAGGTTGTATGTCATTAGACATCTTGTATGATAGTGACAAAACACCCTTCCAACGTTGGGTTCGCCTCACCCTATTTTCTTCACCAAATATAACTACTAAATGATGACCACCGTTCTATTCCCTTGTTACCCCCGCTCGACCCAGCTACACTCTTATTACCTGAAAGGAATTGTGAAGCAAAAGGGTGAGCACAACTAGCTCAGTAAAGAATATCATGACTAAAGATAATTCAATTATCAATAGCCTTCATCAATAATAAATCAGAGATTTAGAACATATGGTAAATGATAAAAATTTCAACCATAGTTGCAGCGGAACGAGCAATCCATTAGAAGAGTCAAATAGACTATAAAGTCTATTATCTTCTCCATGTTAAAAATCCACCAACAATATTTTATCCCTGTAACATCAATCAACAATTCTGGTCCACAATCATATGAATAACTCATAATCATAACTGTAGTTCTAAATTCCTCTTCTCATCCAGGACGAAGATAATTTTCATCACCTATCTTTACCTGAAACATCAAAGATCATGGTTACACCAAATCACATTTCCTGTTCATAATCATACTAATAACTTCATCTTTGCACTACGTCCAAAGATATTCATTTGTATCACCAGTTGGTCATGTTTATCTCAACATCTGTTCATCTTTGCACTACTGGCCAAAGATATTCAACAACATGTCATCTTTGCACTACGGGCCAAAGATATTCATCAACAATTCATCTTTGCACTACAGGCCAAAGATATTCATCAATATTTCATCTTTGCACTACAGGCCAAAGATATTAATATCTCAAAGAAATATATAATCATTTCAGAATTTATATAAACAATAATTATAACCATGTTGATCAATTCACCTTTGCACTTAAGCTAAAGATATTCACTTATAAATTCAATGGTCATGATCATACCAGTCACAATTCAACTTTGCACTACAGGCCAAAGAGAACCCTAGTCATGATCATACCAATAATCTACCCATCTTTACACTCAAGTGAAAGAGAATTTCAACATCAGGGTTATAAAAATGTTATATATGATAATAAAATCAATATAATCAATACATAGTTTTAATCTCAAGAGTAATATTCATAACTCAACTATAATTTGGTTAGAAAAAGAAACCAATTTTTTATCGTGAATAGTAACTCGTGAATAGTAACTCATGAATAGTAACTCGACACAAAAAGGTAGAAATTCCACAATAAAATCCATACCAATATTTCGGTATAATGATATTGAAAGAATAATATTTCTTAAATTTATAAACAATTTATTTTAATTGTTTACACTTTACTAATTAATGCATTTAATCATCATAAAATGCCAACTCTTAAATTTCATCATCAATAACCAAAACCCTCATCAAAAATCTGCATATACCTCATATAGGATTCTCAAGCCATAAAATCCTATTTTCCAATTTTCTTACTTCACATAACATATTTAATTCATTTACTCATAACTAGACTATTTTCATGAAAAATACCAAATCAGTTCCAAAAATATTTCTTTTCTGGGATTTAGCATAATATAGTCCCATATTGAACATATATTTTTCTCAGAATTTTTAAAAGTCATTTACTATTTTTCATATGGCCAAAACCACCGAATATTTAGACATTTATCAAAAATTGTACTTTTGTCCAAAAATTCTGAAATTTACAGAGTATACTTCTATCATATACATGTACTCCCAATAAAAATTTCATCAATTTTGGAGTTAACCACAAGGAATTATAAGCGGTTACTTTTAAAATAGTCTTTTCCATAAAATTCATAACTCTCAATCTATACATCCAAAAATCACCATTTTTGGACACAATCAATAAAACTCATCAAAATATCATTTCAAATTTTTCCAGAATTTTTGAAGATCAGAAAAATTACGAAACTGAAAATCATAACAACCCTTAAAATCCATTACTATCCCTTACCTCAAAAGAGCAGTACTTCTGACTGGATATCGGATATGATGCTGAAGAAAACTTGCACTGATGAATAGCAACTCACCAAGTATCTAAAAACTCACAAAATATGCTTCATAATATAGAGAGAGAAAGAGAGAAAGCTTATGTTTCTGGTGTGATTTTCAATTCTAACTTAGCCCTCTATTTATAGGAAAATTTTGGTAGGTTTGACCTGCAACCTGATGGCTTTACCTGCTACTATTCCCACCCACCACATTTGAAATATAATTCAGCACATTTCTTCACCAACCACAAGTGGGGCCCACCAATTCTAGAATTTTTTACCAAAATGATAAACTCCGAAAATTCAACAATTTCTGAACCAGTCATCTCGTAAAATTCATAATAAATCATACGTTCATTTTTAACGGTTCAAAATTTGTGGGCATATACTCAACTTATATATGTATAACATATCCAAAAATTACCACGATCCAACGGTCGGATTAAAAATTATAACCCCCGCAAAATATCTCAAAAACCCTGATTTTTAATACCTCCATTCCGACAAAAATACGGATAAAAATCTCAACATTAACTCCTTCATTTTTAACCACAAAAATATATCCCTCGTTTATATCCACATAAAATAAATATTTCCTTATCATATGAATCAATAATTAATTATTCACAAATAATATTACAGAATCACATTTATGACAACCAGGCCGTTCCCAGGAAAGAGGGGGCTTTCCAATAAGGATTTCTCCTTACTGGCGCGCAATTAGATGACCAAACCTCTCCTTAGACAGAACTTTCTAGACATTGCCAATAATGCTATCTAATAATACTATTCAAATAATATGAATTATTGATCTGATAATGGGAAATACTGTGCAGCAACAATTATTGAACAACAATAATATAAAATTTCAACGTAGCAATTATTGAATCAATAAAATAAAATATTGAACAGTAATTACTGTAACAATTATTGAGTAGTGCCTTCTTACGTAAGAATCAATAATTTCAAAAATACTATGCAATACCGTGTGCTACTGTGCAATAACGCGTATTACTGTATTTTAACCACCGGGTATTCCAACAGTGTTAACGGTAACAACTACGCCGTTATTTGTAAAAACTCAAATTTGTCGTTTTCTTCACCCGACAGTTATTCTGTTATGGGGCCCACAAATGGCTGCGCCGTCGTACGAATATTCCCCGACAGAAAGAATATTCCACGACCAAACGAATATTCCCCGACAACAATGATTATTTTATAACCACTTGCTTATTTTGAAAAAAAATCATATTTCACTCATAACTTTAAACTTTTATCAATTTAACCATTTACTGAATAGTAATTATAAGAAAAATTGAATACTTTTATTTCATAAAATTCGGGGTCTTACAATCTCCCCTCCTTATGAAATTTCGTCCCCGAAATTTACGTACCTGGTATTTCGAAGAGTTGAGAATATCTTGCTTCTATTTCAGATTCTATCTCTCAGATCATCATGATTTCTCCATTGCTCATCTCCCATGATAACTTCATTTGGGTTCCTCATTTGTTGGGAAGTCATGACAACCGCCATCCCTCGAACTACTCGGCTTTGACTTGTCTGGAGTAGCATTTGGCGTCATCATTACCGTTGGAATATACCTTTCTATAGGACATATTCCTCCCTCAACTGCCTCTTCGTACTCCTCATTCATGATCTGAATCATCAATCTTCGATCCATATCGGATTCAGGTTGACCGCTATGTACAGGGTAATTCAAAACTCGATGTTGGGTTCTCCCAATTGCTTTCCAAAAAGAGAAATTCATATCATCTATTTTAGCCTTCTTAGATCGAACATCTCTTTCCATAATATCCACGTGTCGTGCGGCTTTTGCCCATGCATCACTTATTCTCACTCGTTCAGTTTTTTCTTCTCTCAGCTCAGATTCTATTTTTATCATCTTATACTCTGCCAAAGAATGCTTCTGTTCAAGCATCACATATCGGGTAACACAAGCTTGAATTGTTGCATCCTTTTGTTCCACGACCGCCTGTCGTTTTTCTGCCTGCTCTTCTAACTCATGAATACGATTTTGAAATTCTACATTTTGATCATATAATACCTCTAATAAACTCTCCTCTGGTACTTCTTCTTCCTCTTCTTCCTCAGTCTCAGCTGTTACCTCTGCGACTATCTCAGGTGTAACTATCAATTCTTCACTCACCACATGGATATCTCTAATTCCTTCTTCGTCTGACATCACATTATCACGGTTAGTGATTAGAGGTATCCCCACAGTCTCATTCACTCCATTATTAGCATTCTCAGCTGCCATTCTCAAATACTGCCATAAAACAAGGGTTAATTAAACAAATTAACATATCACATAATATCCCAATATTATGACTGACCAACAAATAAGCTTAGGTAGGACACACTAGCGAATGATTTACTCATCTCTCCCCTCCTAGTTGTATTCCCCGATCTTCGCCAGAGATCATATCCCTAAGCTCTGATACCACCTGTGACAACCCCAAAATAGGTTCATTCCATCCAACCTATTCTGAGTCGCCAAATACATGGTACAGAAAATAACTACAACTTTATTACAACAATTGTCGTGCAAAATACAACAACACATATGCTGTGAGTTTGGATACAAATATATACCAAATGTGACTCATGTTCCAACCGTGGACATCACCTCACAATAACACCTTACATAAAGGTATAGTCAAAAACTGTTTTAGAAATTAGAATCTTTGGGAAGTGCTCAAGAAAACCTTCGTACATGGGAGGCCACGCATCTAGGTTATGATAGATATCATATGGCCACAGAATTATCCTTGGTTGACCCAATAGACCCCAAAGAAAAACGAGAAGATTACTATCATATTCTTCCCAATGGTGAGTCTTCTCTTGACTTATCATTATCTCCACTGTCTCTAATTGAGAATTATACTTCAAACAAACACCAAGATTATATAGGTAGTGCCCATAGATATACTCAGCAAGTGGATGAGCACAACCCTGTCTTATGATGACACGAGGTTGTATGTCATTAGACATCTTGTATGATAGTAACAAAACACCCTTCCAACGTTGGGTTCGCCTCACCCTATTTTCTTCACCAAATATAACTACTAAATGATGACCACCGTTCTATTCCCTTGTTACCCCCGCTCGACCCAGCTACACTCTTATTACCTGAAAGGAATTGTGAAGCAAAAGGGTGAGCACAACTAGCTCAGTAAAGAATATCATGACTAAAGATAATTCAATTATCAATAGCCTTCATCAACAATAAATCAGAGATTTAGAACATATGGTAAATGATAAAAATTTCAACCATAGTTGCAGCGGAACGAGCAATCCATTAGAAGAGTCAAATAGACTATAAAGTCTATTATCTTCTCCATGTTAAAAATCCACCAACAATATTTTATCCCTGTAACATCAATCAACAATTCTGGTCCACAATCATATGAATAACTCATAATCATAACTGTAGTTCTAAATTCCTCTTCTCATCCAGGACGATGATAATTTTCATCACCTATCTTTACCTGAAACATCAAAGATCATGGTTACACCAAATCACATTTCCTGTTCATAATCATACTAATAACTTCATCTTTGCACTACGTCCAAAGATATTCATTTGTATCACCAGTTGGTCATGTTTATCTCAACATCTGTTCATCTTTGCACTACTGGCCAAAGATATTCAACAACATGTCATCTTTGCACTACGGGCCAAAGATATTCATCAACAATTCATCTTTGCACTACAGGCCAAAGATATTCATCAATATTTCATCTTTGCACTACAGGCCAAAGATATTAATATCTCAAAGAAATATATAATCATTTCAGAATTTATATAAACAATAATTATAACCATGTTGATCAATTCACCTTTGCACTTAAGCTAAAGATATTCACTTATAAATTCAATGGTCATGATCATACCAGTCACAATTCAACTTTGCACTACAGGCCAAAGAGAACCCTAGTCATGATCATACCAATAATCTACCCATCTTTACACTCTAGTGAAAGAGAATTTCAACATCAGGGTTATAAAAATGTTATATATAATAATAAAATCAATATAATCAATACATAGTTTTAATCTCAAGAGTAATATTCATAACTCAACTATAATTTGGTTAGAAAAAGAAACTAATTTTTTATCGTGAATAGTAACTCGTGAATAGTAACTCATGAATAGTAACTCGACACAAAAAGGTAGAAATTCCACAATAAAATCCATACCAGTATTTCGGTATAATGATATTGAAAGAATAATATTTCTTAAATTTATAAACAATTTATTTTAATTGTTTACACTTTACTAATTAATGCATTTAATCATCATAAAATGCCAACTCTTATAATTTTATCATCAATAACCAAAACCCTCATCAAAAATCTGCATATACCTCATAATATAGGATTCTCAAGCCATAAAATCCTATTTTCCAATTTTCTTACTTCACATAACATATTTAATTCATTTACTCATAACTAGTCTATTTTCATGAAAAATACCAAATCAGTTCCAAAAATATTTCTTTTCTGGGATTTAGCATAATATAGTCCCATATTGAACATATATTTTTCTCAGAATTTTTAAAACTCATTTACTATTTTTCATATGGCCAAAACCATCGAATATTTAGACATTTATCAAAAATTGTACTTTTGTCCAAAAATTCTAAAATTTACAGAGTATACTTCTATCATACACATGTACTCCTAATAAAAATTTCATCAATTTTGGAGTTAACCACAAGGAATTATAAGCGGTTACTTTTAAAATAGTCTTTTCCCATAAAATTCATAACTCTTAATCTATACATCCAAAAATCACCATTTTTGGACACAATCAATAAAACTCATCAAAATATCATTTCAAATTTTTCCATAATTTTTGAAGATCAGAAAAATTACGAAACTGAAAATCATAACAACCCTTAAAATCCATTACTATCCCTTACCTCAAAAGAGCAGTACTTCTGACTGGATATCGGATATGATGCTGAAGAAAACTTGCACTAATGAATAGCAACTCACCAAGTATCTAAAAACTCACAAAATATGCTTCATAATATAGAGAGAGAAAGAGAGAAAGCTTATGTTTCTGGTGTGATTTTCAATTCTAACTTAGCCCTCTATTTATAGGAAAATTTTGGTAGGTTTGACCTGCAACCTGATGGCTTTACCTGCTACTATTCCCACCCACCACATTTGAAATATAATTCAGCACATTTCTTCACCAACCACAAGTGGGGCCCACCAATTCTAGAATTTTTTACCAAAATGATAAACTCCGAAAATTCAACAATTTCTGAACCAGCCATCTCGTAAAATTCATAATAAATCATACGTTCATTTTTAACGGTTCAAAATTTGTGGGCATATACTCAACTTATATATGTATAACATATCCAAAAATTACCACGATCCAACGGTCGGATTAAAAATTATAACCCCCACAAAATATCTCAAAAATCCTGATTTTTAATACCTCCATTCCGACAAAAATACGGATAAAAATCTCAACATTAACTCCTTCATTTTTAACCACAAAAATATATCCCTCGTTTATATCCACATAAAATAAATATTTCCTTATCATATGAATCAATAATTAATTATTCACAAATAATATTACAGAATCACATTTATGACAACCAGGCCGTTCCCAGGAAAGAGGGGGCTTTCCAATAAGGATTTCTCCTTACTGGCGCGTAATTAGATGACCAAACCTCTCCTTAGACAGAACTTTCTAGACATTGCCAATAATGCTATCTAATAATACTATTCAAATAATATGAATTATTGATCTGATAATGGGAAATACTGTGCAGCAACAATTATTGAACAACAATAATACAAAATTTCAACGTAGCAATTATTGAATCAATAAAATAAAATATTGAACAGTAATTACTGTAACAATTATTGAGTAGTGCCTTCTTACGTAAGAATCAATAATTTTCAAAAATACTATGCAATACCGTGTGCTACTGTGCAATAACGCGTATTACTGTATTTTAACCACCGGGTATTCTAACAGTGTTAACGGTAACAACTACGCCGTTATTTGTAAAAACTCAAATTTGTCGTTTTCTTCACCCGACAGTTATTCTGTTATGGGGCCCACAAATGGCTGCGCCGTCGTACGAATATTCCCCGACAAAAAGAATATTCCACGACCAAACGAATATTCCCCGACAACAATGATTATTTTATAACCACTTGCTTATTTTGAAAAAAAATCATATTTCACTCATAACTTTAAACTTTTATCAATTTAACCATTTACTGAATAGTAATTATAAGAAAAATTGAATACTTTTATTTCATAAAATTCGGGGTCTTACATTCCATCGGCTATGGAGTAAGTGAAGAGTCCCATTTCTATCTTTGATCTTAGAAATCTATCTGTGTGGAAACTTTTCTTGAATATGGAAAGATTAAATCTTGGTGCAGAGTAGCGAGAGAGGAGAAAGATCTGAGATGGGGAGAGAAGGTGTTAATTAGTGCTGCTAATCCATCATATTCGTCTCAAGGTCAGAGTCAGCAGAGGTGTGTGTTGTTTCGGGCTGTCCCATTTGGACTGGATTTTACTTTTGGGTCACGTCCATTCTCCCACCGCAATTTCCATAGCTCGTTATAGTCGCCTGGCCGTTTTTTTTATTTTTTTACATATATATAAATGATATTAAATATTTTAATAATAATTTACTCCATAGTCGGTGGAAGATTCATCCTAATCGTGTGTACTGGGTTTTGCTGATATTTGTTTTGAAGTGTTATGACTGAGGAAGAAATTCATGTGTACTGGGTTAACTAGAGATTTGTTTTGCATTGTTATGACTGATATAGGAATTCGCGTGTACTGGATTTTACTGAGATTTGAGATTTATTTTGCAATGATATGACTGAGACTAGAATTGCTCGTGTGTACTGGGTTTTGCTGAGATATTTGTTATAACCGTTCGCTAGTATGTCTAGCGGATGGCTTTGTGGGGGCAAAATTGGCTAAACTTTTCACATAATGCGTCCGCTAGTAAGTCTAGCGGAAGGTGTTTACCCAAAACAAATCTCAGCCCTTCATTAATAACACGGATGGTTAAGATGTTATATGCCACTTTTTGATCCATAGCAAATAGATGCTATGGATCATTCCCCATATATATATATATATATATATATATATATATATATATATATATATATATATATATATATATATATATAACCTTTGAGTTAGAATGGCTAAGATCCATTTAAATCTATTTATCTTTCTAGTTTTGTAAATATTAAGCAACCACGCGACCCTAGATCTGTATCTAGAGGGAACGGGAAGCTGGGCTACGTGCATGTAAGGATTTAAATAACGAATCCTTTGTTTTGTGAAATCTAGATTTTAATCTGCATTTTAATTCAATATATTTGTTGTGAAAGCTTTTAAATAATTCTATGAGCCTAGGAATCATGGGATTTATGATCAATTCCCTAGAGCTGGATCCGATTCTGATGACAGACAAATTTGAACTATATAGATAGCTTGCATCCCCTTGTAAATGTAACAGTGGGCCTTAAAGAAGGGATACAGATATAAGGCCCAGACATAATCAAATTGTGGTTTGTGGTGCTCGGGTCACTTCGATAGCTTTCATGCCCATAAGAGGCCCGAAAATTATGTATATATTTATTTATTGTTAAAGATGTTTCGCATCTCTAATGAAATTGAAATCAAGCTTAATACGGAATAAAATGGAAGTATCAAAGGCCTCAATTACTATGCGAGCATAAGGGTTTGAAAATTGCTTTTCAAAACCTCACCTTTAAATTCTTTGCTAAAAATTGATTTTATGAATCAAATTCTTTGTATATAGAATAAAAATAGGCATAACACTACTTTCAAACAAAGCACTTAGGCCCAATTAAATACACACACTTCAAATAATTAGGGAATTGAAAAGACGCGGTAACCGTGTTTTCACGGAAGTTGGGGGGGTGTTTAACACCTTTCCCCCGCTTAAGAAAGCCCCCAAACTCTATAAATATCGGTTTCCAAGGCCTGTTAATTAGAGTCCAATAATTGGGCCTTTTTGCAAAACTTTTCATAACTTGATTGAGTCGGTACAACCATTTCATTCCTACCAACTGTCGGCTCTGTAAAATTAATATTTTCAAATCGTCGATATTTTAAGTCGAACTCTTTTGTTAATTTCACCCTTTCAACATGATTTGAACCACATAGAAAACATAAAGGATAAGAAATATTTAAAAGAGGAATTTCAGAGAATTTTTCCTGACGTTGACAGCCACAAAAATGAAAAATTTTCATACCGACATGTTCAGCATGGTAAAATACAAGTATTTACTAAGTCTGTTCATTTTTATTTTGTTATCTATGCATACATAGTTAAAACATTGTGTTTAAACCCATATTGCATAAAATCTAACATTCTAACTGTCTAAACTTGAAAAGAAATGATGTAAATGTTAGCAGAGTTGTCCAGAATGATTGTACGGTAACGTATTTCACAAAAAGCAGCCCGAATTGAGTAGATCTGAGCTAGAAGGTTCAGAGTTTTCAGAGGTTTTTAAGTTAAAATAGACTTTTGAAGGGCCAGGTGTGACGCCCCCAAAATAGGTCCATTCCACCCAACCCATTCTGAGTCGCCAAATACATGGTACAGAAAACAACTACACCTTTATTATTACAATTGTCGTGCAAAATACGATAACACATATACTGTGAGTTTAAATACTAATATTGTCATCTAGACAGTATTCAAACTTAAATAGAGTTCTCATTACAATTATTGATACACTATTTTACAAAATAGTGAGGACTACTTAAATAACTATCTTGAACCATCACTCCTCACCCCGACTAGTTCCCGCTATATTCTCACCTCTTGAGAAGAAAACTGGAACAAAAAGGAAAAAGGTGAGCTCAACTAGCTCACTAAAGAATATTATGACTAAGATAATGTACAACAAATTATCCTTAGTCTTCAACAGGAAAAAATCTGATAGAATATAATAGACAACAAGTTTTAGATCAATATTCGCAGCGAAAATAACAATTCATTAGGAGAGTCAAGTAGAGAATGAATTCTACTATCTTCTAAGATTTAAAAGCCCATCATCAATATTTTATCCCTGTAACATCAATCAATATACATCTTGAATCAAATATTCATCTTTTCACTACATGCTAAAGATATTCATTGTATCACCAGTTGGTCATGTTCATCTCAACACCTGTTCATCTTTGCACTATGGGCCAAAAATATTCATCAGTTAATCATTCATCTTTGCACTACAAGCCAAAGATATTCAGTAATATTATCATTTAGGACTGAGAATGATGAAAATATTTTAAAGAAAATGAATCCAGTGAGATAAAAGAACAAAGATTAGGGATTCGTACTTTAGTTTATCTAAGTTCAAAAATACTCCATAATAATCAATTATGGAGCAAAAATAAAAAATAACGATAAAAACATATATCCAATCAAAGATAGGAACCATAACAGACAATCTTGGACACAGAAAAGAAAATTTAATTTTTTTGTGAATAGTGTCGTATACGTGAATAGTAACATCAACACTAAAAGGTAGAAATTCCACAAGAAAAATAATCATACTTCGTGAATAGTACTCGTGAATAGTAATCCCGACATGAAAAGGTAAAAATTTCATAATAAAATTCAGACCAATATTCCGGTATAATGATATTGAAAGAAATAATATCTTTTACGAAAAAATAACTTCCCTTACCTCAAAAGAACAGTACTTCTGACTTGAATATCGAATATAATGCTGAAGGAAACTTACACTGTATAGGAACACTCAAGATATCTAAATACTCATAAAAATACGTTCGATAATATAGAGAGAGAAAACTTCAGTTTCTGGTGTGATTTTCAATTCTAACATAAGCACCCTATTTATAGGAAAATGCTTAGAACACCAAAGTAGAAAATTTTAGTAAAATAATATTATTTATTAAAAAATTTCCTACGCACACTTTGAAAATTTGATTTCAGAATTTTGCACCATCAAGTGGGGCCCACCAACATGAAAAATATGTTTTAAACATTTTTTGTAACAAAATCAATTCAGACCCAATATTTCGAAACTTCAATAATTCATAATAAATAGTCATTTTATCAAAAAAATTCAAAATTTATGTCCATTCCATAGGAAATTAAATTCTCTACAACTTTGTAGATTTAAGTTTTTCTAAATTCCAAACGAAAAATGACCAAAATCCACATACGGATGATTTTGCAGGCTATAATCAAATTTCAGTCAAAAATGGGGCCCATCAACATGTTTAACATGTGTTTAGCATTTATTGTAACAAAAATATTCTTCCTCCTCAATTACTCATATATCGCACATTTATTGTAAAAATATCACCGTTATTATATTATTATATTATCGCATTATACATTTATAATGTAATATAATAATATATTTAAATGAAATATTTTATCAGAAAAGATAAAATATCAATTTTCAACAATTGTCACTTTTCTAAAAATTCCTCCATTTATATCCACATAAAATAAATATTTTTCTTTTCATATATATCAATAATTAATTATTCACAAATAATATTACAGAATCACAATAATGACAACCAGGTCGTTCTCAAGAAAGAGGGGGCCTTCCGGTAAAGATTTCTTCTTACTGGTGCACAATTAAATAATCTCTCATAGGCAGAACTTCCTTAGACATTGCCAATAATGCTATCTAATAATATTATTCAAATAATATAATTTATTGATATGATAATTTAAAATATTGTGCAATGACAACTATTAAATCAACAATATAAAATATCAACGCAGTAATTATTGAATCAATAAAATAAAATATTGAACAGTAATTACTGTAACAATTATTAAGTAGTGACTTCTTGCGTAAGAATCAATAATTGGTGCAATATCGTGTGCTACTGTGTAACACCACGTATTACTGTGTTTCAACCACCGGGTATTCCAACAGTGTTAACTATAACAACTACGCCGTTATTTTTGGAAAACTCATTCTTGTCGTCTTCTTCATCCGATAATTTTTTCCATTATGGGGCCCACAAATGGCTGCGCCGTCGTACAAATATTCTCCGACATTAAGAACATTTTATAACCACTTGCTTCTTTTGCAAAATTTGCAGATTTCACCCATAACCAAAATATTATATCAAATTAATACCTGATTATTCAAAATAATAATTAGAGGAAATTTGATTTTATTTTTAAAAAGTTGGGGTCTTAAAACCTCCTCTCCTTATGAAATTTCGTACTCGAAATTGACGTACGTACCCGGTGTTTCGAAAAGGTGAGGGTACCTCGCTTTCATTTCCGACTCCAACTCCCAGGTCATTTTCTCAATAGCACGGTTCCTCCATAAAACCTTGACTTGTGGTATAACCTTTGTGCGTAGGACATGCTCCTTCCTATCCAAGATCTTGACAGGTACCTCTTCATACGTTAAATCTTCGGCTATCTCGTCAGGTTCTAACTCAATAATGTGGTTCGGGTCTTTCACATATTTACGGAGCGTGTATATGGAAAAAAAAGTTATAAACACGAGACATACTTTGCGGTCAAGCGAGTCTATAGGCCACATTTCCTACTCGATCGAGTATTTCAAATGGACCAACAAATCGAGGGTTGAGATTTCTTCTCTTCATTGACTCTAACTTCTAGAATAACGCCTTCTTGCACCTTCTTCTTTATATTCATCAACTCCGGTGTGTAGCTAGAGCGATTTTAACTTTATCGATTAAAGTCGATTCTACTCGTATATCATCACGTGGGTCCCTAGAGTCTTTAACTATATCTCTATCATTTGTAAGTCATACAAAATGGGTCTTTGTGTTCGATAATATCACACACATACCCGCATACGATCTTATACTCAACACGTTAGCTACCACGTTTGCTTTTCCAGGATGGTATTGGATGGTATGATCGTAATCTTTCAACAGCTCGAGCCAACGTCATTGCCGCATGTTGAGTTCTTGGAAGCTCTTCTCACATTCCTCGCTCCATTCGAATTTTGTATGTTTTCGAGTCAACTGAGTTAATGGAGTAACGATTCAAGAAAATCCTTCCACGAATCTCTGATAGTAACTAGCTAAGCCTAGAAAGCTACGTATTTCGATTACTAACTTAGGTTGCTCTCAACTGTGACTCATATCCCAATGTTGGATAGCACGTCACAATGACACCTATCAGTTTACCACCGCATGAATATGAAGTCACCTACGGAGAGTCTGGCTTCGGTGCATTCCACAAAGGAAGTCACCAGATAGAGGCTAGGGTACCAACTCCTGTAGTTGGGTTTTTAACTCCTGAAGTTCAATAGAAGCCATTCGATATGAGATTTTAGAAATGGGTTTTGTACCGCGTTCAAAGTTAATACAAAATTCAATATCACGCTCTGGGGGTAGGCCGAGAAGTTGTTCAGGAAATATGTTAGGAAATTCACTAACAACATAAATATCATTCAAATCTGACGTATTTTTGTTTAAATCCATGAAATGGGCTAAGAAAGCTTGACATCCATTTTTCAATAAATGAATGGCTTTATGGCTTGATATGACAGTGATTGACTTTAGTGGTTTGGTTGCTTGAATTCGTACAACAGGTTGGTTAGAAATATGAAAACTAACAACCTTACGAAAATAATCAATTTTAGCATGATGAGTGGTTAACCAATCAATCTCTAAAATCACATCAAATGTAAATATTTTCAAAGAAATAAGATCGGCAGGTAATGTGATGGTGCCAAACTGAATCAAGCAAACTTTATAAACAGTGGATGTAACGAAAGTTTCTCCTAACAGAGTTTCAACAGATAAGTCAAAGTCTAATTTCTTAGGAGTCAAGTTCAAACGTTGAGCATAAGCAGGAAAGATAAAAGAATGGGTAGAACCGATTTCTAATAAGGTATAAACTTCGCAAGAGTTTATGATTAGCTAACCCATGATAACTTCGTTCGGGTTCCTCGAGTTTTGGGCAGTCACGACAAACGCTCTTCCAAGAACCGCTGACTTTGACTTGTCCGGGACAGCCTTTGGAGTCACCATCCCCGCTGGACTTGGATTCGCTATAGGACAATCTCGAGCTATATGACCGTCTTTTCCACAACTAAAACATACCTTGGAAGGCTATGAACAGTTTGGACTTATGTGTCCCTCCTCTCCGCATCTATTGGATCTAGCTGGCGGTCTTCAATTTGTTGTTGGTGCTGGTGCCGAAGTCTCCCCATCATTGTTGAATCTTCTCTTTCTAAAATTTCCACTTGAATCACCTTTCCTATTATCTTAGCCATGATTACCACCAAAGTGGTTACCATTTTTGGCATGGTAATTTCCTCCACGATGATTATCATTGTCCCGATGGCCGTTACCACCGGTACGATTATTATCGCATTATTGGTCGCCCGGTCTAATAATTGAGCTATGTTCACAACATTTGGATATAGAGAAAATTTGTGAGAAATGAGATATTGACGAATTTTGAGTTTCAAACCTCTCAGAAACATCTGCGTCATACGTTCCTCATTCTTTACTAAATGAGGTGTAAACCTGGATAACTCCACGAACTTAGCCTCGTACTGGGACACAGTCATGCTGTTCTGTTCCAGTCTGATAAACTCTACCTCTTTCATATGACGAATACTTTTAGGAAAGAACTTGTTATTGAATAGTTTTTGAAATGCTTCCCAAGACATATTGAGTGTGGCAGGCAGGGTACGCTTCACAGATTCCAACTAGTAATCTGCCTCACCACAGAACATAAAGGTGGCGAATGGAACCTTTTGTTCCTCTGTGCATCCCAAGACATCAAATATCTTGGTAATTTGCTTAACCCACATTTTTGCCTTGATCGGATCTGGCTTTCCCAAAAACTCTGGTGGTCCCAACTCTTTGAACTGCTTGGCTGTGACAAGCCGCGCGTTTGCTACCATTTCCACCAGTATTTTGTACACGAGTCTCCCTCGTCTGATTTTGCATGAACTACAAAAATCTTCTAAACATCCCATCATTCATCGTTTGATTGGTGGTGTTGTTTAAAGGAGGAATATTGCCTTCTTGATGCACATTATCCTGGTTGGTGATTAGAGGTGTCTCAATGGTCTCATTCACTCCCTTGTTAAGATTTTCAGCTTCCATTCTCAAATACTGTCACAAAACAAGGGTTAATTAAATAAATTAACATATCACATATTAACCCTATGCTCTGATTGACCCATTAAATACCAAATAAGCTTAGGTAGGACACATTAGCAAAGGATTTACTCGTCTCTCCCCTCCTAGTTCTATTTTCCGATCTCCGCCAGAGACCATATCCCTAAGCTCTGATACCAACTATGACGCCCCCAAAATAGGTCCATTCCACCCAACTCATTCTGAGTCGCCAAATACATGGTACAGAAAACAACTACAACTTTATTAGTACAATTATCGTGCAAAATACGACAACACATATACTGTGAGTTTAAATATAGATATTGTCATCTAGACAGTATTCAAACTCAAATAGAGTCCTCATTACAATTATTGATATACTATTTTATAAAATAGTGAGGACGACTAAAACAACTATCTTGAACCATCACTCACACCCCGACTAGTTCCCGCTATATTTTCGCCTCCTAAGAAGAAAAATGGAACAAAAAGGAAATGGGTGAGCTCAACTAGCCTAGTAAAGAATATTACGAGTAAGATAATGTACAACAAATTATCCTTAGTCTTCAACAGAGAAAAATCTGATAGAATATAATAGACAACAAGTTTTAGATCAATAGTCGCAGCGAAAATAACAATTCATTAGAAGAGTCAAGTAGAGAATGAATTCTACTGTCTTCTAAGATTTAAAAGTCCATCATCAATATTTTATCCCTGTAACATCAATCAATATACATCTTGAATCAAATACTCATCTTTGCACTACAGGCTAAAGATATTCATTTGTATCACTAGTTGGTCATGTTCATCTCAACACCTGTTCATCTTTGCACTACGGGTCAAAGATATTCATTAGTTAATCATTCATATTTGCACTATAGGCCAAAGATATTCAGTAATATCATCATTTAGGACTGAGAATGATGAAAATATTTTAAAGAAAACGAATCCAGTGACATAAAAGAACAAAGATTAGGGATTCATAGTTTAGTTTATGCAAGTTCAAAAATACTCCATAACAATCCATTGTGGAGAAAAAAAAATCAAAAATGAAGATCAAAACATAGATCCAATCAAAGATAGGAACCATAACAGACAATCTTGGACACAGAAAAGAAAATTTAATTTTTTAGTGAATAGTGTCGTATTCGTGAATAGTGTCGTATACATAAATAGTGTCGTATACATGAATAGAAACCCCGACACTAAAAGGTAGAAATTTCACAAAAAAATGATCGTACTTTGTGAATAGTACTCGTGAATAGTAACTCGTGAATATTAACCCCAACATGAAAAGATAAAAATTTCATAATAAAATTCATACTAATATTCCGGTATAATGACATTGAAAGAAATAATATCATTTACGAAAACATAATATCCCTTAGCTCAAAAGAACAATACTTCTGACTGGAATATCGAATATAATGCTGAAAAAAACTTGCACTGTATAGCAATACTCAAGATATCTAAATACTCACAAAAATACGCTCGATAATATAGAGAGAGAAAACTTCAGTTTCTAGTGTGATTTTCAATTCTAACTTAAACACCCTATTTATAGGAAAATTATTAGAACACCAAAGCAAAATTTTTTAATAAAATAATATTATTTATTAAAAAATTTCCTACGCACACTTTAAAAATTTGATTTCAGAATTTTGCACCATCAAGTGGGGCCCACCAACATGAAAAACATGTTTTAAACATTTTTTGTAACAAAATCAATTAAGACCCAATATTCTGGAACTTTAATAATTCATAATAAATAGCCTTTTATCAAAAAATTCAAAATTTATGGCCATTTCATAGGAAATTCAATTCTCTACAACTTTATAAATTTAAGTTTTTTCAAATTCCAAACGAAAAATGACTGAAATCCACATACGGACGATTTTGCAGGATATAATCAAATTTTAGTTAAAAATGGGGGCCATCAATATGTTTAACATGTGTTTAGCATTTATTATAATAAAAATAATCTTCCTCCTCAATTACTCATATATCGCACATTTATAGTAAAAATATTACCGTTATTATATTATTATATTATCACATTATACATTTATAATATAATATAATAATATATTTGAATGAATTATTTTATCAGAACAGATAAAATATCAATTTTCAACAATTGTCACTTTTCTAAAAATTCTTCTATTTATATCCACATAAAATAAATATTTTTCTTATCATATATATCAATAATTAATTGTTCACAAATAATATTACAAAATTATAATAATGACAACCAGGTCGTTCTCAGGAAAGAGGGGGCCTTTCGGTAAAGATTTTTCCTTACTGGCGCGCAATTAAATAACCTCTCATAGACAGAACTTCCTTAGACATTATCAATAATGCTATCTAATAATATTATTCAAAGAATATAATTTATTATTATGATAATTTGAAATACTGTGCAATGACAATTATTGAATCAACAATTTAAAATATCAACGCAACAATTATTGAATCAATAAAATAAAATATTGAACAGTAATTACTATAACAATTATTGTGTAGTGACTTCTTACGTAAGAATCAATAATTGGTGCAATACCGTGTGCTATTGTGCAACACCGCATATTACTGTGTTTTAACCACTGGGTATTCCAACAGTGTTAACTATAACAACTATGCCTTTATTTTTAGAAAACTCATTCTTGTCGTTTTCTTCATCTGATAATTTTTTTCGTTATGGGGCCTACAAATGGCTGTGTCGTCGTACGAATATTCCCTGACAGCAAGAACATTTTATAACCACTTGCTTATTTTACAAAATTTGCACATTTCACCCATAACCAAAACATTATATCAAATTAACACCTTATTATTCAAAATAATAATTAGAGGAAATTTGATTTTATTTATAAAAAGTTGGGGTCTTACACCAGGGAAGGTTTAAATACACATGCGGTTTGAAAAATGCTAGTCTACCTGCGGTAGCCGTCAGTAGACCTGCGACAACCCAGAGTGGGTCCCACCCTCTGGCTTAATCAAATTTGAGTTATAGCAGGGTCCCCTAAAGCCAAAACATCAAATTAGAAAAAAGGTTCTACGCGATTGAGCAGAAAGGACCTGAAACGGGACGTCAAACTTCGGAAGTCTAAAAATCTTCTGTAAACATTGGTAACAATCCCAGCGTAGCATCGGGTAGGGTCCGGTGATATAAGCCATTGAAAACTACTTCAGCGAAGATCAGAGTATCTGATATTACAAACCATTGGCATCAACCCAACGTAGCATCGGGAAGGGTCTTGTGATATAAGCCGTTGAAAATTACTTTAGCGAAGATCAAAGTATCTAATATTGCAAACCGTTGGCATCAACCAAGCGTAGCATCGAGGAGGTTTGGTGATGGTCAACCGTTATAAACTACCGCTCAAGTAGGCATCAAGAATGTTCGGTGATGATCAACCTTTGTAAACTACCTTTCAATTAAGCATCGAGACATGGTGATGGTCAACCGTTGTAAACTACCGTTCGAGTAGGCATCGATAAAGTTTGATGATGATTTACCTTTGTAAACTACCGTTCGAGTAGGCATCAAGAAAGTTCGGTAATGGTCAACCATTAGAAACTACCATTCGAGTAGGCATCGGGAGGATTCTGTGATAATTGACCATGGAAAGCTCTACCCACAACAGGAACACTGGCATCAACTGGATAGAAATCCAAACCGTTGGTGGCATCCCAAGCGTAGCATCGGAAATGATCCAGTGATGCAAGCAGTTGAAAACTACTTCAACGAAGATATTGGAGAATCTGGTATTACACATCATTGGTGACAATCCCAACGTAACATCTGGAAGGATCCGATATTGCAAACTGGTGCAAACTATCATTAGGATAAGCATCGAGAATCCCCAATGAGGTTATTCGTAAAAAGAAGAATATCCCCAGCAAAGGTAACACACGAATGTGTATATGGAAAAGAGAGCATTGGTAACAACTCCAATGTGCATTTTGGGAAGGTCCGATGGTATCAATCATGAAAGTCATCCCTAGTAGAGAGTAAGGAATGGCGATTGATACAACTTATAGCTGCTAACCCCACAAAGGCATATAACATTCATAGCATATCATTCCACACATTGCATTATATTTCCATTAATCATATTTCCAGTTTAGCAATCTTTATCCTGTTCATTCCATTTCATTTCATAAACATGATAAAGAGGGGCATCTATAGACACTCAAAATTTTGCATTCTTGTTACTAACTATGTAGGAGGGAAAAATCATCTTTTTCTACCCCAGAGACAGCCCCAGAGGACTACAATAAACCTCAAACCATGGAGATAACCTCGGTGGGATATTAAATCAACCTCGAAGACAAACCCGAGAAAAGACAGAGAATCGACTGCAATCAAACCCCGGAGACAACCCCGAGAGACGGCCAAAAGCCCCATCAACCCTGGAGACAACCACGAGAGGGCAAAAAGGTTATTTTGACAAGACAACATCAATAACCATAGTAAAGCTACAGATAAGATCACAAAGAGACATTACAGCACTTCCAAGCGCAAACTATGCAAAAACAGTTCAACAGATTGCCTGTGAAGACTTAAAGATGCCATTCTGGTCATTAACCAATCTTCCCGGATTTGGAAAAAGGCAACCCCTTTGTCATTTCTTAGCTCTCGGAAAGAGCTTACCGGAATGGTATAGTACATCTGTTAGGTTTTGTGAAAATCAAAGTAGCAATCAAATTGCAAAAAATAGCAGAAGCAAATTAAAATCAGATTTTAAAAAAAAATTCACAAACCAATTACCCGGATCATCCGTTATGCATATTATTAATTAAACGAAGAATAAGAAATTATGAAATCATACCCTTGTAGAAACGAGTTTCCTCAGGTACGAGTTCACCTCCTACTTCTCCGCGATCTCCTTGAATCTCCGGGTAGATTCCTTCCTTTGATTAATGTAAGTCACCCAAGTGTGTGGCCTCTAGAGGTGATCCACCAAGAAAGAATAAATTTCAAGAAGAAGGGTGCATTGGCTCAAACCCTAGTTTTTCCTATCTCTATAGAAAAAGGAGCGTACTCTCCAACTCTTGAAATTTCGTATATCTGATATCTGATATAAGACTCCTCTTATAAAGATACCAAGTAATCCTATTTAATTAAAATAAGGTATTATTTATTTAATTAAATTCTTTTAATTAAATGAGCTCCCTAATCTTATTTGGGGTAATTAATTAAACTCCTTTAACTAATTTTCTCTCCTAATCCTATTAGGGATAAATGAGAGTACTTATATTAAATTAATTTCTAAACTCTTTTAGAAATTAAAATAATAATAATTGTAATAATATTAATAAGACTAATCTTATTAATTTATATTTAATATTTCTAAAATATTAAATAATAAATATTAAGCTATTTAATTTATTCTATCACCATAGATTAAATTAAATATACTTAACATATTATTACGATTATGCCATTAACTTCTTAAATAATTATTCTTCCTTTTATGGTGCGACCCTTTAGGTTCTCCATAGTAAACCGGTTGTGAATAAATCAATTAGAACAATTCTAATCATATTTAAATAAATAAATTAAACGATTAATTTATTTAAATAAATAATATTTATTCTACAATAGGGATAAGCCTCCCTAGCGATCAACGACTTTCCAGATACTATAGATTTCAACATTAATCATAAAAGAACGTTTGAGTTAATAGTTACCGTACAATTCAATCCTTCCACCATACAATGTCCAAATTAAATATAAGTCATGGAATTACTGTCAAGTCTTATTTTATTTAATTATATGTATTTCGATTTTTAAATGCACAACTCCTAATGAAATGCAAATTAAAAACTACTTTCTAATTTCATTCCACCTTGGCCAAGGATTCCTGGGTTATCATTTATCGAATAACACAGGACATTTCTCTTCTTTTACTAGAAGTAGTAGATTCTTTATTGATCATTCATTATCTTCATATATAACTTATTACACCCAAGCATACCCTTTGATATACTCTAAGAGTCTTAAGGAATAAGTGTAAGTGTAATTCATTATATATAAGATACTATGATGATCTCAAGTCTAAGGATCATTTGTACTACTATCACTACATGAATTCTTATTGACAGGCAAATAAAACTCTATTAGGTATTTCTTAGTGAGTCACATTCAGTGAATTTAGTCTCTAATAAGCACCTACATACTTGCTTTAGTGTGTCTACACAAATGATCATGAGATCAATCATCCTCATCCAATGAGCAAGCAACGTACGTACCAATCTATCCGGATTCACCAATCCCCTTTTTAGTAATTCATTGATTGAGAACATTTTAGTTTTAAGCTATCTAAGAATTTAGATCTTATGAGCATGATCTCATCATGATTCTAAAAATATTGCTTAAAACTATGAGTTTATCATATATTATTAAAACTGCACCATATAGATAATAAATGCCTTTAATAAATAATTCTTTTATTAATAAATAAATAAGATTGATTACAAAGTATATGCTTTATCATCATACATGATTGGCTTGTATGCATACTACTTTCAACATCTCCATAGGATTCCCAGATTGCAAGTTATGAAGGTTTTAAGTAAATTACGCGTCGATCAAGATACACGTACTTCGAGATATTGGGGCCCACCAAGCTCAGCCACAGGTCCACTTGTGGCTACCACAGGTCCACTTGCGACTGATTGGACTATAAATATCAGCCCCCCAGCAGCTCATAAGAAGAGAGGAAGGAGAGAGAAAGGGTCCAAGAGAGAAAAATTTGGCCATTCGAGAGAGAAAGATGACTTTTCTTCCATTCAATTTTTGTAAATCTCTTATACACACACTTTTATACATATATATAGCAACATATCAAATTTTAACAGGCAAAAATCAAGTTTAGAGGTGCTTAAAGCCGTTCGATAGCTATTATCGCGCCTAACTGTAAGATCTCTTCAGATCTGCTTCTTTTTCTTGCTTTACTATATATATAAGTGTTATATATATATATATATATATATATATATATATATATATATATATATATATAGATCTGAGACTGTATGGCACTTATCTAGTTTTTAACTATTCATTTAGTGTAAATAGTTAATATTTGCGTTGTATTGACCAGATATATACTAGTTCTGACCAGATCTAGCTTTTAACCGATTCAAAAGTTATAAAACTTGAACCTGAAAGCTAGAATGGCTCAGATATGTCTAGATCTAGTTTTCTTTATAGTTTTTGTGAATATTTAGCCAGCGCGCGACCCTAGATCTGTATATAGAGGACACTAAAAGATTTGGCTACGCGTATGCGAGGATTTAATTGATGAACCCTTTGTTTTGTGACGTCTAGAAGTAAACATGCATTTTATTTCAACATATTCATTGTGTAAGCTGTTAAATGATATCATGTAAGCCTAGGAACCATAGGATCGATGATTCAATCAATGGATCTAGTGGACATGTAATTGCAGAGCCTTAAAATGGTTATCCAGATTTAAGGCTCTAAAATAATGAAAATCATGCATGTGGTGTTCGGGCTTACTTCAATGGCTCTCATGCTTATAAGAAGTCTGACACTTATATATATATATGTATATATATATATATATATTGTCAAAGATGTTTCACATCTTAAATAAAATCGAATCAAGCCAAAAATGGAATAAAATGGAAGTATCAAAGGCCTCAATTCCTATGCAAGCATAAGGGTTTAAAAACCTTGATTTCAAAACATTACCTTTATATGCTTTGTTTAAAATTGAACTTTTATCTAAGTCAAACCCTTTGTATATAGGTGCTAAAAAGACATATCACTACTTTCAAATAAAGCACTTCGAGCACATTTATCTACATCACACACACACACACACACATTAATGCATAGGGAATGAAAAGATGCAGTAACGTTGTTTCACGGAAGTCGGGGGGTACCTAACACCTTCCCCTCGCTTAAGCTTAAGCATGCCCCCAAACTCCATGAATCTTGGGTTCTAGACCAATTAAAGATAGTCACATATTGCGCCATATTGCAAAAACCTTTCAAAATCCGGTTGAGTTGGTACAACCATTTAAACTCATACCAACTAGCGGCTCTATCTAATTCGGCCCAATCATTAAAATCAAACTTTTCAAATCGTCGACATTGTATGTAAGTCTTTCCAAAATCTCGCCCTTTAAGTAAGACAAAATCAACATGGTGAAATATAAAGGATAGAGAACGCAATAGGAAATTTCCTAGCGTCGACATCAAATGACCATAAGGTCCCTTAACAAATGGACTAAAAATTGAGCCACTTAATTTAATATTTGGGCTTTCCAATTAATTTGTTTGGGCCATGTTAACTAACATGGTCCAATATCTTACTTTTTATCTTATCCTAATCATTTAATTAGGGTTTCCATTCTGCTCATTTTGGATTTTAAATCATTACTTATGTACATTTAATTTTATAACTCAATTAGACTTGCTTTAATTAGGTTTAAAATAAATAATAAGTTGAGATAATAAAATAAATCACTTAGATTAGTATAATTTTAAATACTAATATTCTTCAATACCATAACCCTTAGGTTATTTAATTTTTACACCTAATGTGTATATTAGGTTATAAGGCATTCTTTCTAATTCTCTTTATAAAATAAATAAACATATATACATATTTACAATATATATATTTATTTAGTCCCATACATACTTCACATAAGTTATAGCATATTTATCATCCTTGGTAAATAATCATAATATCCATTTGTTCACATATTCATTTAATATATGTCACAAAGTTTTAAATATTACTAATATTTAATTACATATTTATTTACAATGTGACTTAGAATTCTTAGTTATTACATTCTAACCTCATTATAAGAATTTCGTCCTCGGAATTTCACATAAGGTTACTCAAAAAGATTTGGATAATTCTTCATCTGTTCCTAGAGTTCCCACGTAGCTTCTTTAGCGTTGTAGTTCCTCCACAGAACTTTGACCAAATGTATAACGTTATTCCTTAACTTCTTCTCTTTCTTACCTAATATTTTTACAGGAATTTATCCATACGATAAGTCCTTCTCGACTTAAATCGGTTCGTACTATATTACATGCTTGTAATCAGGCTTATATGGCCGCAACAGTGATACATGAAACATGTTGTGAATATGTTCCAGTTCAGCAGTTAGAGCTACATTGTACGCCACTTCGCCTATCTTTCTCAGTATCTCGAATGGTCCAATAAATCTCGGACTTAATTTACCTTTCTTTCCAAATCTTATCTTCCCTTTCCAGGGAGATACTTTTAAAAACGCATAGCTTCCCACTTCAACATCTCTTTTCTTGCGATGAAGATCAACATATTTCTTTTTGACGATCCTGAGCTGCTACTAGTCGAGCTCTTATAGTCTTGATGATCTCCACGGTCTGCTAAACCAATTCTGGTCCCAACAGTCTTCGTTCACCTACTTCATTCCAACATAAGTGTGTTCTGCATTTTTCTTCCATAAAGTGTTTCATATGGTGGCATTCCAATGCTTGCGTGATAACTATTATTATACATAAACTCGACCACTGGAAAATGATCCTCCCAGCTTCACTTTGAAGTCCATCACACATGCTTTGAGCATGTCTTCTAATGTTTAAATCATTCTCTCACTTTGCCTATCAGTCTATAGATGATACGCGGTACTCAACCTTACATGTGTCCTCATTCTTTCTTGAAGACTCCTCCAAAAGTATGATGTGAAGCATGGATCTCTATCAGAAACAATTGATATCGGCACTCCATGTCTCGAAATAATTTCTTTGATATCTGTCATCCATTTTTCATCATTCGGTTCAATAATCAGTATTATTTCTTCTACATTTCTATTTGGGATGTATTGTTCTGGTAATAAAAGAACATCCTTTACTGTTGTTTGTCTAGAAGAAGCCGAAGAATTACTTGTTTGAGTATTCAAACTCAGAAATTTTGTATAGTAAAGATTACCTCTGCCTCGGCCTCGTTGTCCGCGACCACGACCTTTACTGGTCCTTAATCCTGCAAGTATTCTCTGGTTAGAAAATCTGGTAAAGAATTCTATTGTCCTTTGATATATTTAATATCAAAGTCATATAAAGATAAAATACTTTACCAAGTAGAAAATATCTTTTTAGATGCTAGATTTTGAATATCTTTTTTAAATATCTGTTTTGCAGCAGAACAATCAACTCAAATTAAAAAATGCTGGTCCAAAAGATCATCTTGAAATTAGGAATTGGATATCTAATCCATTGTAGGGCATCATTAAGCGGTTTATAATTGATAACGAGTTTAGGTGAGCCTCGTTCAATTTCTGCATTTTTATTAACATAAAAGGTTGTATAACTCCAGGGAGAGGTACTTGGTTTTATTAATTTTCTCCTGTTTAAGAGACTCAATTTCAGTTTTACAAAGAATTAAATATTTCTTCTTCATCCGACTGGGTCGAGACTTTGTAGGAATATTTTTCTCATTGAAATTAGGAACGTAGGGAAGAGAAATAATATATTTCTTCCTATTCCAGAATGCATTTGGAACATCACTGAAGATTTCAACATGAAGAGTTTTGAGAATTAATTTTATTTTTTCCTGTAAGGAAGGTTGTAAAATTCTCTGTTCTGTAGTAAGAATTTTTTTTTTGAATAAAATTAATCTGTTTTGCTTTAGAATAGATCATATGCTTAACTTGATTTAATTCTTTTGTATATGATTCTGTTATAAATTCAAATACAATATGCCTGTTGTTAAGAGTAGTATGAATACCAAAAGTATTAATTTTTGAAATAGGCATGAGAAGACACAGAAAAGGAGTGCCTAAAATAATACTTTGATTCATATTACAAATTAGAACAAAAGAAGTAGGTAAACATAAACCTTGATTGCAGATTAAAGCTTCTGGTATTTTATATTTAATACTCATAGTATTACCGCTTGCACTTGTTAAAAATTGAGTGGTTTTCTAAAAGCATTTGGTAGGAATTAATCCTTCCTGAATACAATTCATGTCAGCACCACTATCTACTAGGGCAAGGGCATCCTTAATAATAAAATCTATTTTAATAATAAAAGTAATTCTGATATACCACTTATGAAAAACTACTTGATTAATAAGCATCAAATATTGTTTAGAGGATCCTGGTTTATCAGAAGAATCTGGTTTAGTCATCCTGTTTATTATTTAGCTAGTGTCTAATATTATTTAAATCTTAAAAAATGATAATATTAGTATTTTGCAATTGCTTTATTTCATATTTTAAAATATTTATTTCACTTTTAAGATCCTGAATAGTAGTAGGTTTTTCTATGGTAGAAACGTTTTGCATTCGCTTCATCACTTCCCTCAAGTTATATTGTTCAATAGGAAGTATATCTTCTATTTTTTTTATTTCTATAACAGATTTCTAAAATTTTAATTTAATTTTTGGATCTTTAATTTGATCGGCTAAGTCAATAAGTGATTTCTGTGTGTCTGTTAAGACATTGATACTGGGTCCTCCAATATCTAAACATTCATCTCGACTATAACTTTCCAATAATTAGCTTCGGTAATAGTATTCCAGATATCTATTGTACAGGTTTGACATTGTTGTTCATTATTAGAATCATTACCAGATTTAGAAAAGGTCTCAACTAAATCATCATCTGAGCTTGGTTTTGAATTATTGCTAGATAAACAATTTAAAATTTGTTGTTGAGTGTCCTCATCAAGGGATATTTCATTAACTTTCTGTTTTATTTTTGAATTACATTTATTAGCAAAGTGTCATGTTTTACCACATTTATAACATTTTATTTAGATTTATCGTTTTTATTATTGTTCTTCCTCTTCTTTGTAGGTTTTTCAGGAGTTTTGTTATTAGAAGACTTTTAGAAGAATGTCTTCGATATGATTTAGGGGTTCTTGAATTCTGTTATTTTTTAACTTTTTGAGGATACTGTAATTTTGTATCATAAGAGAATTGATCACAAAATTCTCCTATCTTATGTCTTTTGGCGAGATTATGTTTTTTCATTATTTGTTGAAGTTTCATATCATTACATAATGATAATCCTTCTTCAATAATTATAGAAATAAGATGGCCATAAGAATAATGATCATAAGGAAAGCTCATACGATCATGTTTATCCCTTAATTTTTTATGGATTTTTTCAACAAAGAAAGTGGGAAGTCCAATAATGAATTTGGCCTTCCACTGTTCACTGTAGGCATCCGATCTTTGCATTACTTTCATTAAAAATACATCCTTATACCATCTAAAATGGGTTAAAGATGGACAACGAAGATTCTGTAAGAGCTCTTCTTCTATCAGTATTCATAAGTCTTGGTCCAACAAAATGATGAATGACTGCTTGAACAAAAGTGTAACAAGCATCTTCTCTTTTTGTTTCAATTTTTGTAATAGGATCTGTTTCATTCTTATAGGATTGAAGTATTTCAGTTCTTTGTTTGTTAGTAAGTACATTAACCCACCATCCTTTAAGAATTCTGGTAAATCCATTTACTAAGAAACTACAGATCTGATGATCTGTATTATCATTTTATTTACAGATTGTTACGTACATCATAATATGATGCATGGTTTCATAAATCTGATATTCAGTCTTACCATCAATATTCCATTCATAAATAGTTTTACCATGGTACGATTTTTGTGAATGAAGAAAATATTCTTCATATAGAATATCCTTGGGAGTAGGTCGAAGGTAATAATACCTACTAGGTCCATATAAAGCCATACGATTTATTGGTTTTTGACTGTAAGTAGTTTTATTAATATGTTTCATTTCCTGAAAATTATTTTGTATCTCAAAAATATGAGCAGAAGATATCTTGTCAGTTTCTTTATCATCCTCACTATTATTATTACTGGTATGTGAAGAGGGTTGACCAGACATCATATTTATTTGAGATGTAGAAACAGTTGTAGTTTTTAAATCTTTTATTTTATTTAAAAGATTATCAATGAATTCATCATCTGATTTAGATGATTTCATCTTGAAATTGCTAGCTTCCAAAGGAAGTTTAATGGTGATAGGTTGAATATTCACTTCTCGGGGAACAACTTGACATTTAGCATTAATATAATTAATTTGTTCTTCAACTCTGGTTAACTGTTTTCCTACCGTTTGAAGAAATAAATTAGTATAATTATTCTGTTTAGACAAATGCATAATAACTTTTAATTTAACCTCTTCTTGTTGAGAAGGTTTTTCGGGTATGTCAATATACGAATTAATAACTAAAGGTTTTAAATTTTCATTCCCTGAGCTTAGTTCTAGAGATTTAGGCGGGGGATGAATGGATTGGATAATATTACCACTTATGGTGATCCAGTCCTTTTGAATACCAGCTAACACATTCAATTGGTTTTCTGTGTAAAATTCTGATTTTAAAACAAAATTATAATACCCTTTAGTAAATGATATTATACACTGATTGTTATTCAAATAATAATATAATTAGCTTTTATTTTTGTTAATTTAAAATTATCATGGTTTTTAAAATACCAATTTCTGAAGTTTTGGTATTTATCTTGCATGAACTCCTGGTTTAAGCATTGATGAATTTTACCTTTTTAGAGAAAAATCCATTAACATTCAAAATGCATGTCACTAGCAGTTGGACTGTAAGGTCTTCTTTTTTTGAAGAATATTTGTTTCATAAATACCATGAGGTGTTTGATTTTCTAAAATATGTATTCCTTTTATCAAGTCTTCATTTTTAATAGACTAATTACTAGATTTTTTAGATTCTTGATAAATAGATTCTACAGGTTCAGACATAGATTGTCTGGATGATTCCGAAAGATCAATATTATAAGGGATGATGTTAATAGATCGACTTCGGGTAAAAGGTCTTTGAAATTTGAAATAGCCATTTCCATTACTGGTTTGGACAACATCCTCTATGGACTGTCTAATTATAGGTCTGATATGGACGACATTAGTAATCAGCCATTGTTTCGGAAAAGTAATTTCTTCTCAAGGGATCATCCTGAGAATATAGCTACTTGACTACTAAAGAGATTAGTGTCAATAATGACAATATGACCTTGCTGGCTTTGTTTTCGGATATAAAGATTTAAACTAGTTAAAATCTTAAGATGAATATGGAATAATATGGAAAAAGGAGGGGATCCAGGAAGATATTCATAACCATGGGATATAATCCTCATTTTTAAAACTTTTGACAAATTATTATTTGTTAAAGCAATACTTAAATTAGGATAAATATTGAAATATACAAGTCCATGAGCTAAGCTAGTTTCAATAGCACCCATTAAATAGGCTTTCCAGTTTAAACACCTACCATCTCTAAGTGTGCACATAATACTGGTATTTTGACCAAGTAATGTTAAAGGTTTAAAAGTAACTTGGACAAGCCCTATATGAACATTTATATTTTTGCAAAAAAAGGATATATATCTTCAATATGATAAATATAAAATTTCATCATTATTCTGAAAAGGAACAGTAAGACCCCAACTTTTATGAATAAAGATTAATTTTTCTCGAAATATATTTTTGAATATTATGGTGTGGATTTGTTATAATATTATAGTTGTGGGTAAAATTTATAAATTTTGCAAAGTAAGCAAGTTGTTATAAAATATTCGATTGGTTGGGGAATATTCGTTTTAACAGGGAATATTCGTACGAGGACACAATCATTGGTGGACCCCACAACGGAAGTATTGTCGGAGTTAGAAAATGACATAAATATCTTTTTATAAAATAACGACAAAAGTTTTACTGTTAAACTGTTGAAATACCTGGTAGTAAAAGAACAGTAATACGCGTGGTTGTATAGTAGCACACGATATTGATTATTGATGCTTACGTGAGAAGTCACTCAGTTACACTCAATTATTGCTGCATAATATCTCTTATATTATTGATTCAATTATTGTCACAATATCATCTGCATAATATTTTATATTATTAAATTAATAATTGAGACGACAAAGTTATTCATATTATTATTTGTAATATTGACGATGTCTAGAATGTTCTGTCGAGGAAAGGGGTTTGGTCACCTAATTGCGCGCCAATAGGGAGAAATCCTTATCGGAAAGCCCCCTCTTTCTTAGGAATGATCTTGTTGTTAAATATTGTGAGTTATAATATTAATGAAGAATAAGTTTATGTTGATTAAAGATGAAATTGATATTTTTACTGTGTTGGGATTATTAGTGTTAGTGGAAATCGAAATTTATTTCGATAATAATTGATTTCTAGAGGTTATATTGACCAATCGGGTAATTAATCAGATAAATGAGCAATTAATTGCTATTAATTCACATGCATATAACTATTTGTTCACATGTATGGAACTATTGATTCAAATGCATGTACTATTAGGGGAGGTGGTGCAAGTTTGATAATATTTGTAGGACTAAATTAAAAATGGAGGTAAAGATGGAGGTACTATACTGTAATAATTTGATCCCCAAAACATGCAATTATCAAAACTATATTTTTCTATAAATAGAAGCTCATTTCTTCTTTCATTCTCACCAATTCACTAAGTCTCACAAGAGTAATTATAGAGAGAGAAACTATAGAGAGAAAGAAGAAGAGTATTCTGCTACTTCACTATTCCAGTATCCAGTCTTCTACTAAGGTAAGGGATATTATTTTTGTTCAATATTCGTATGAAATTATATTTTCTTCCATTCTCTGTAGTATATAAGTAATATTATTTCGTCTCGTATTCCTGATTATACCTTTATTTTGTTAAAGTATTACTTCTATACTCCGTGAAATTGGTAGAATATCCTTGAAATTTGCGCTTCATCTAGTATCGTTTCACAAGGATATTTTTCTAAATATTCTTGTTAAATTTTTAAGCTTTTCATGTCGGAGTACTATCCACGGCTACTATTCATGAAGTACTATTTATGGGTACTATTCACAAAGTACTATTCATGGGGTACTATTTCTGAAGTACTATTCACTAAACTATTCACCCGGGGTACTATTTATGACAAAAATTAATTTTTTTTCTGTCCAAATCATTTTTGATTCAATATTATTTTTGAATTTTACTCCACAAAGCAGTATCATGTTAACAATTTGGACATTATTGAATTCTGGATAAATTAAATTATAAATCTTTAAAATTTATCCTTTGCTTTCATTTAATTGAATTCTTATATCATTGTCATCATCTTCATGCTTATATTGTGATGAAAGTCACCTTTGGCCGTAGTGCATAGATGAACTATTTATTGGTATGATTATGACAAGGGATCATTCGGTATAATCATGACCCGTATTGTTATAAATGATGTGGTAAAAGTCATCATTAGCCCGTAGTGCATTGATGGACAGTTGCTGGTATGATCATAACCATGAATGATTACACGAATATCCTTGGCCCGTAGTGCATGGATAATTTGTGGACGTGATACTAATGAATATCCTTGGCCCATAGTGTAGGGATGATTCGATGATGTGGATTATTTATTAAGCTAAGTGTCAGCGATAAAATTGATGATAAACTTTGTAAATCATAGAAGATACTAGATATCATGCTCTACTTGACTTTTCTAATGGATTGCTTGTTCCGCTGCAGTTAAACTTGATGTTTACTGTATTTTATCAGTTTAACACTGTTGAAGGCTAATGATAATTTATTCTGCATTATCTTAGTCATAATATTTCTTATTGGGTTAGTTGAGCTCACCCTTTTACTTTCATTATTTTCTTCATGAAATGAGAACGTAGCCAGGGCTAGTCGGGGAATGGAGTGACAGTCCGAGATGGTTATTTTAGTAGTTCTCACTATTTAGTGTGATAATAAATATAATGAGGATGGAATTTGAGTTTGGATATTGTCTATGAGACGATATTCGTATAAAAACTCTCAGCTCATGTTGTATAATTAAGTTTGTATTTGTATTCAGTATCATGTATTTGGCGACTCAAGATGGGTGATGTATACCTTTTTTGGTGGCGTCACAGGAACTGCACGTTCAAAAGTTTTAATAATTCTTTTACTGATGAAATCAAAAGTTCCAATTTTATAAATTGTTTTTGGTTTGATTTTAGGAATAGTCCATTTATCTAGGGCTTCCTTGACATTCTGATAAGCAATAAGTTCAATTGCTTCTAGAGTAGATGTAGTATTTGCTACAATTGTCACATATGAAGTTGAAGAATCAGTCATTTTTGTGAATGATCATATATGCATAATTTATAGGCAATATAATCACATTTACAAGTTTTATAACTTAATTTTCTCATTTATTCTCAATGCATTCATAAGAATAAAAAATACTAAATCGACTTATTATTTTTTTGTCTTATGGGAAAACTTAATATATAATATTTTAGTCACAAAATAATTTTCTTGCAATTTTTCAAATTCATTTCCTATTTTTTAATACGCCAAAACCTTTCGAAATTGACACATTTATTATAAATTATCCTTCTATCCAAAAATTCTAAAATTTATGCAGTAAGCTAATCTCATCAAACACTGACTCTTATAAAAATTTCTCAATTTTTTGGGTTCCAGATTCTGAGTTATAACAGTTTCTTTTTAAAATTACATTTTCTTGCACAGTCCATATCTCTATCTTAGAACATGTAAAATTTTCAATTTTGGACAACATCTAGTTAACTCGGTCCGGATCAAGTGCATACCCCTTATCTTATTCACTCGTGCTCACCCCCCTTTAGGCGACGATTTTGGTCATAGAACTGTTGTCTATACTTTTAGCGACGGACAACATATAGCATCTCTAAAAGTATAGACGACGGTTGTAAGACCGAAACCGTCGCCTAAAGGAGGGTGAGCACGGGTGAGTAAGATAAGGGGTATGCACTTGATTATTTCTCCTAGTTAACTTCATATACTAACATAACACAAAAGACTAGAATTTTTAAGGCCTTTTAACTAGCTGAGATAGCCTTCACAAAAACATCGACAATATGCTTTTTGGTTTTTCCAGATTTTTACCAGCAGGAAGTGTTTTGCTAAAAATTATGTTATGGTTGATCCATTTAACATTTGTGAGTGGTTCCACTTGGGTCATCAACTCATGTATCCAACTCATGTCTTTGACGGATCTCAAAAATATTTTACAAATTTAATATGGTAGAGGTCTAAAGTGGACTAAAATTTAGGATTTTTAAGTCCAACAATAGTTTTTGTTCATCTTTGTTATTCAATCTCATCAACAGCTAAAATGGAAACATCTAAGCATAAAACATCATAAAACGTGTAGATCTAGTATCATATGGTTTAATATCATGAAATAATCATTTATTTCAAAACAACCATAAGAAATCACATTAAACTAATAAGGGTTTGAACTTGGAGACTTTTATACATAGTTTGGTTGCTATCCTTCTTTTTTTCCCAAAGTAATTGATAAATCTTGGTGGCATGAAAGATTTCTCCTCTCCTTTCTCCCTTAGCAGATTCGGTAGCCCCCCTTTGTTCCTCTCTGTTTCTCTTATTTTCCCTTTTCAGCTTTTATAAAACTTAGAAATAAAAGTGAAGTAAAATATTTTCTATTAAATGAAATGGGGCTATGTATATATACATACATATATATATATATATATATATGTATATATATATATATATGTATAGGGCTATATGTATATACATATATGTTTATTACACAGCCGGGCTATGGCGACAGGTTTTTTGGGCTATGGCGACGGTTTACCCATCGCCGTAGCCCAAAATAGCTATGGCGACAGGTGAAACCATCGTTATAGCCCAAAAAATCATAACCATAGTTGACTGTGTACTACACAGCTCATGGATGGTCACTGCTAAGCAATTCAAGGAGCTGGGACCACTAGAGGTTTTGAGAAAGCTAGAACCACTTAAGGCAGAGACATGGATTAAGCAGATCACAAAGATATTTGATGTCCAGGGATGCTCTGAGGAGCAAAAGTTTTCCTTTGCCACCGTCATGTTGCGAGGAGAGGCAGATCATTGGTGGAAATCTGTAAAGCGTACTCAGCCTTCCGCACTAAAGATATCTTGGGAGAAGTTCCAAGAATTGTTCAACGACAAGTACTTTCCTGAGAGTATTCGTCACATGAAGGAGGTATAATTCATTAAGCTGGAGCAAAACAATATGATCATGTCGCAATACGAGGTTAAGTTTGTGGAGTTATCCCGATTTACATCTCATTTGGTAGATAATGAGGAGCGTATGACACGAATGTTTCTGCGAGATTTGAAACCCGAAATACGTCAATGCCTCATTTCTCACAAACTTTGCTTGTATTCAGATGTTGTGAGTAGGGCTCAGTTATTGGAGCACGATAATTAGTCAGCCCAACCAAAAGATTGCAGCCGACAAAACGATAATACTTGTGGTAGTAGTCATCGAAGCGATGACAACAAACATGGAGGAAATCATTATGCCAGAAATGGTAACCACTTTGGTGGTAATCTTGACCAAGATAATAGAAGTGCAAATTTCAAAAAGAGGAGATTCAACAATGATGGAAAGATATTAGCACCAGCACCTATTTTTAAGGAAGGAGAACTATCACCGGTCGTATGCTACAAATGTGGACAGGAAGGACACATCAGTCCAAACTGTACGCAACAACCCAAAGTGTGTTATAATTACGGAAGAAAAGGTCACCTAGCTCGATTTTGTCGGATAGTGAAGTCAAGTCCAGCTGGGATGAGGACACCAAATGCCATCCCAGACAAGTCAAAGCCGGTAGTTTAAGGGAGAGCGTTTGTCGTGACCTCCCAAAAAATGAGGAACCCGAATGAAGTTATCACGAGTAAGCTAATTATAAACTCTTGCAAAGTCTACACGTTATTTGATACCGGTTCTACCCATTCTTTTATTTCACCTACTTGCGCTCAATGTTTAAATTTAACTCCAGAGAAATTAGACTTTGACTTATCTGTTGAAACTTCGTTAGGAGAAACCTTCATTACATCTACTGTTTATAAATCTTGTTTGATTCAAATTGGCACGCTCACATTACCTGTCGATCTCATCTCTTTGAAAATAATTGCATTTGATGTGATTTTAGGGATTGATTGGTTAACTACTCATCATGCTAAAATTGATTATTTTCGTAAGGTTGTTAGTTTTCATATTCCTAACCAACCTATTATGCGAATTCAAACAACCAAACCACTAAAGTCAATCACTATCATATTAAGCCATAAAGACATTCGCTTATTGAAAAACGGATGTCAAGCTTTCTTAGCCCATGTCACGGATTTAAACAAAAATACGTCAAATTTGAATGGTATTTCTATTGTTAATAAATTTCCTGACGTATTTCCTGAAGAACTTCCTGGCCTACCGCCAGAGCGTGAAATCGAATTTTGTATTGACCTTGAACCCGATACAAAACCCATTTTCAAAACACCATATCGAATGGCTCCTATTGAACTTCAGGAGTTAAAAACCCAACTACAAGAATTGTTAGATATCGGTTTCATTCGTCCTAGTACGTCTCCTTGGGTTGCTCCTGTTCTATTCGTAAAGAAGAAAGATGGGAGTATGCGACAATGTATTGACTATCGGGAGTTGAATTATGTCACTGTAAAAAATAGGTACCCATTACCTCGCATTGATGACCTGTTTGACTAGTTGCAAGGTGCCAAATTCTTACCAAAGATCCATCTTCATTCCGGATATCATCAGTTAAAGATTAAAACTGATGACATTCCAAAGACTGCTTTCAGAACTCGGTACTGGCATTACAAATTCCTAACCATGTCTTTTGGATTGACTATTGCTCCTGCTGCCTTCATAGATTTGATGAACCGAGTATTTAAGGATTATTTGGATCAATTTGTGGTTGTCATTATTGATGACATCCTCATATACTCCAAAAGCCGTGAAGATCATGAGCAACACTTAAGGCTGATACTCCAAAAGCTTCGTGAAAATAAGCTATATGCCAAGTTAAAGAAATGTGAGTTCTGGCTTGAGGAAGTAGCATTCCTTGGGCATGTGATATCAAATCACGAAATATCTTTTGACCCAGTGAAGATTAAAGCAATACAAAGCTGGGAGCAACCTAAGTCAGTGACCAAAGTACGTAGCTTTCTGGGCTTAGCTGGTTATTATCGGAGATTAGTGGAAGGATTTTCTCGAATCACTATCCCATTAACTCAGTTGACTTGAAAAGATACAAAATTCGGTTGGAGCGAGGAATGTGAGAAGCATTTTCAAGAACTCTATAGGAGACTCATTTTAGCACCTGTTCTGACAATACCATCTGGTTCGGAGGGATTTGTTATCTACAACGATGCTTCAGGCAGAGGGTTAGGATGTGTTCTCATGCAACATAGGAAAGTCATAGAATATGCATCACGATAACTCAAAGAATATGGGAGGAATTATCCTATTCATGATCTAGAGTTGGCAGCAGTCGTTTTCGCACTAAAGATCTAGAGGCATTACCAGTATGGGGAGAAGGTGGAGATCTATACGGATCATAAAAGCCTCAAATATTTCTTCACCCAAAAGGAGCTCAACATGCAGCAACAACGGTAGCTCGAGCTGTTGAAAGATTATGATCATACCATTCAATACCATCCTGGAAAAACAAATATGGTAGCTGACGCGTTGAGTAGAAGATCATATGCGGGTACGAGTGCGATATTGTCAACGTAAAAGCCCATTTTTTATGACTTACAAAGGATGGAGATATAGTTAAAGACTCCAGGAACCCACGTGATGATGTCAAATATACGAGTAGAACCGACTTTAATTGATAAAGTTAAAGCTGCACAAGCTACAGACTTGGAGTTGAAGCGTATGAGGAAGCAAGTACAAGAAGGTGCTATTTCGAAAGTAAGAATCGATGAAGAATGAATACTTTAAGTCAACTCTAGACTTTGTGTTCCTAACAACTCTGATTTGAAGTATAAAATCATGATGGAGGCGCATGACATATCGTTTGCAATCCATCCTTGAAGTACCAAAATGTATAATGATCTTCGACATACATTTTGGTGGAGCAATATGAAGAGAGAGATCGCAGAGTTTATCTTAAGGTGTTTAACTTGTCAACGTGTCAAGGTAGAGCATTAAGTGCAAAAAGGTCCATTGCAACCACTTGAAATTCCAGAATGGAAGTGGGATCACAGTACCATAGATTTTATTATTGGTATTCCCAAGGTTTCTCAAGGCATAGATGTAATTTAGATCATTGTTAATAGATTAACCAAGTCTGCTCATTTCTTACCTATATGAGAAACTTATTCACTTGAACGTCTTGCTCGTATATACATAAATGAGATTATAAGATTGCATGGTATGCCAGTATCCATAGTTTCTGATCGAGACCCAATATTCACTTCATGAATTTGGGTTAGTTTACAGAAAACTATGGGCACGGATTTACGATTCAGTTCTGCATATCATCCTCAGACGGACGGGCAGTCGGAGAGGACTATTCAAACTCTTGAAGATCTATTAAGACTTTGTGTCCTAAACTTCAAAGGAATTTGGGACAAGTTCTTGCCATTAGTGGAATTCTCCTACAACAATAGTTATCAAGTAAGTATAGGCATGGCTCTATTCGAGGCATTGTATGGGCAAAAGTGTCGTTTTCCAGTATACTGGGATGAAGTGGGTGAAGCAACATTGTAAGGGCCAGAATTGGTACGCATGACTATAAAAAAGATTCAAATGATCTGGCAACGTATACAAACCTCACAAGATCGACAAAAGAGTTATGTTGATCTTCATCGAAGGGACGTGGAATTCAATGTTGGGGATCATGTGTTGTTCCGTGTTGTTCCATGGAAAGGATTTACGAGATTTAGAAAGAGAGGAAAGAACGATATTGAGAAAATAACCTGGGAGTTAGAATCTGAAATGAAAACAAGGTATCTTCACCTCTTCGACATACCAGGTACGTACACCAATTTTGAGGACGAAATTTCATAAGAAGGGGAGGTTGTAAGACCCCAACTTTTACGAATAAAGATTAATTTTTCTCTAAATGTTATTTTGAATAATAAGATGTGGATTTGATATAATGTTATAGTTGTGAGTAATATTTACACATTTTGCAAAGTAAGCAAGTTGTCATAAAATATTCATTTTATCAGGGAATATTCGTACGACGACACAATCATTGGTGAACCCCACAACGGTATTACTGTCAGAGTTAGAAAACTACAAAAATAATTTTTTTATAAAAATAACGGCAAAACTTTTTCCGTTAACTATTGAAATATCCGGTGATAAAAGTACAGTTCTACGCATGGTTGCATAGTGGCACATGGTATTGTATAATATCTTTGATTATTGATACTTACGTGAAAAGTCACTTAGTTATACTCAATTATTGCAACAGTAATTGCTGCATAGTATCTCACATTATTGATTCAATTATTGTCACAGTATCATCTGCACAATATTTTATATTATTAAATCAATAACTGAGACGACAAAGTTATTCGTATTATTATTTACATTATTGACAATGTCTAGAAAGTTCTATCGAGGAAAGGGGTTTGATCACCTAATTGCGCACCAATAAGGAGAAGTTCTTATCGGAAAGCCCCCTCTTTTCCGGAAATGATATGGTTGTTCATATTGTGAGTTATAATATTAATGATGAATAAATGTTATTAAAAATGTGTTTAGTGAAACCAAGTGAATTGAGATAAATAGAGGGGTTTTTTTATAAAGTATTTGTTGTAAGTTTGGCTTATTACATGGACCCCCACTTACCCATTTTTCAAAATCGTTGGTAGAAAGTTATCTCAGTTTTGTTTTATATATATATAAGTTTATTATATATATATATATATATATATATATATATATATATATATATAAGTTCTATTTTCTTATATAAAATAGAATATATTATATTTTATTATACTACATAGTGTTGCATAGTACTGCATAGTATTTTCTTAAATAGTTCTCTGCCATTCTCCTATAAATAGGTTGTTTAGTTTAGAAATAAAAATCACATCAGAATCAGAAAATTCTTCTTTTATAATATTGAGTGTATTTCTTTTGAGTTTAAGGAAGCTTTGAGCGTAGAAAAAAGTACAAATTTTCTTCAAGAATATCACCGCCATACCAGTCAGAAATACTCTCCTTTTAAGGTAAGGGATATTATTTTTGTTCAATATTCGTCAGAAATAATATTTTCTTCCATACTCTGTAGTATATAAGTAATATTATTTCGTTTCATATTCCTAATTCTACACTTATGTTGATAAGTATTGCTTCCATACTCCTTGAAATTTGTAGAATATCCTTAAAATTTGCGCTTCATCTGATATCGTTTCACAAGATTATTTTTTTGAACATTCTTGTTAAATTTTAATCTTTTCATGTCGGGATACTATTCACGAGATACTATTCACTCAGGTACTATTCACCCGGGGTAGTATTCACGACAAAAATTGATTTCTTTTCTGTCCAAATTATTTTTGATACATGAATATTATTCTTGAATTTTACTCCACAAAGCAGTTATCATGTTGACAATTTGGACATTCTTGAACTTTGGATAAATTGAATTATAAATTTTTAAAATTTATCCTTGCTATCACTTAATTGAATTCTTATATCATTGTCATCATCCTCATGCTTATTGTAATATCCCGAGTGTTTATGATAACGATCCTTAGAGAATAAAATGAATGGGTTAAAGAATATATAATATTTGGCATATGACTGTGTTTAATTGAAGGTTTTGTAATAAAACCTAAAAGTTGTTGATGAAATGAATGAAGTATATATATATATATATATATATATATATATATATATATATATATATATATATATATATATATATGTAAAACTTCTTGCTAAGTTAACGTGTTGAAGTTATTCAACGATAATTGTGAAAGAGATTTTGTGAAAGCCTTAGTAAGGTAGGATTTCGGTGATTCCGAGGACGGAATCCTTATAAGAAGGGAAGGATGTGACAACCCGAATTTTTATAAGTTATTAAAATAGGAATTTAATAATTTAAAATTCTTATTACGAGATGTTTTGAGTTTGAGTATGTATGTGCTGTATATTTTGAAATATGTGATCTGGTGTAAAGAGAAATATATATTCATATATTGGAAAAGTGAGGTTTAATAGTACCCTGAGTTATTTGTTTAATCTATGTTTTCGATTCTGGGGACTGTAGTCTGTATGTTATGATAGTCTAATGTTTAAGAGATATATGTTGAGCATGTTATTATATGCTACGTGTTGCATGAAAACTGTTATATTTTGCTGGGCTGTCGAGCTCAACCTTGCAAATAACCACTTTTGCAGGTTCAAGATTCAAGGTAAGGTTTTGTGTTACTTGGAAGACATGAATCAGATGTGATACTTGAAGATTTATACACTTTAGCTGTGTTATTATTATTTGAACCATGTTTAAGGTTCCGAATAATATATTAATGTTGAATTATAATATCGTTTCGCGATGTAAACTATAGTAGTATTAAAATGATTCTGAAATAGTTATATGTAAAGGTTGAAGGTTTTGGGAACGAGAATAGTTTGTAATAGAAAATTTTAATTATTCCGCAAATTTCAATGGTTGAACATCGTACAATGATGTAAAATTAGAGGTTGAATGTATTATTAACGACTAAAATCGAGAATTAAATTGTATGAATTTTGGGGTCGTTACAGTTCTGTAACGACCCCAAAATTTATACAATTTAATTCTCGACTTCGGTCGTTAATAATACATTCAACCTCTAATTTTACATCATTACACGATGTTCAACCATTGAAATTTGCGAAATAATTAAAATTTTCTATTACAAACTATTCTCGTTCCCAAAATCGAAGACATAGATTAAACAAATAACTCAGGGTACTATTAAACCTCACTTTCCCAATATATGAATATATATTTCTCTTCACACCAATTCACATATTTCAAAATATACAGCACATACATAATCAAACTCAAAACATTTCGTAATAAGAATTTTAAATTATTAAATTCCTATTTTAATAACTTATAAAAATTTGGGTTGTCACATCCTTCCCTCCTTATAAGGATTCCGTCCTCGGAATCACCGAAACCCTACCTTACTAAGGCTTTCACAAAATCTCTTTCACAATTATCGTTGAATAACTCCAACACGTTAACTTAGCAAGAAGCTTTACTTATATATATATATATATATATATATATATATATATATATATATATATATATACTTCATTCATTTCTTCAACAACTTTTAGGTTTTATTACAAAACCTTTAATTAAACACAGTCATATACCAAATATTATATATTCTTTAACCCATTCATTTTATTCTCTAAGGATCGTTACCATAAACACTCGGGATATTACATTCACCCTTTCTTCTCAAAATTTCGTCCTCAAATTTTTTTCTAATAATCTTTATTCATTCAATCTATCAAAGTAGATTTTACGTTAATACTATATTCATTCATTAGTTTCTATAACCACTTTCTTTCCACAAAGATCATTCTACAATTATTAACTTTACTATTAAAAGTTTTTACAAATTTCGTTGATAACTTATCCCCTTCACACTTCAAAATCTATTTTCTCACTTATTCAACATATTCATCATTCAGTGCCGCATTCTACAACTTACTTCTTTCTAAGGAATACTTTCCTTTTTCACTTCCATCTTGCAGAATAATAAGAATCTTTCACAATTGTTCAATAATTGGGAAGTAGTATGAATAACTCAAGAATTTAAAAGATTCCAAATCATGTTGAGGGGTCACAAGACCTTGAACTACGTCCCCAGGTTATTAATTATATCTCGACTTGAACCTTTAACAGTTATAAGACTATATGGACCTACGTACTTAGGGTGTTAAGCCCTTCGTACAATGTATTGTGCACAAACATTTCAGCGCAAAGTGTAAACTAAGCGTAACCTCTAATAAAAGAGTTGGTCATCTCAAAATTTAGAGTGCAATCATTCAACTGAGGGTCTAATGACCACGAACCATGTCTACAATTATAAGAAATCTTTCAACTTTAACTTTAACAGTCATAAGACTATAAGGACTCCACGTACTTAGGAGGATCAATCCTTCGTACAATGTATTGTGCACAAACATTTCAACGCAAAGTATAAACTAAGCGTAACCCTAATAATAGGGTTGTTCATCTCAGCTTTTCAATATCTGAATCCGCACCAAAATAATTTGGTTTGGCATAACTTCTCAAGAAACTCTTGAATTTCATGAACATCTTTCAATAATCGTCTAGCTGAATCAAATAGCATAGACTTCTACAACAATTCGAACATCAATCGAAATATACATATACACACACACGCACACATAAACACACACACACACACACACACACACACACACACACACACACACACATATATATATATATATATATATATATATATATATATATATATATATATATATATATATATATATATTCTCACATCTTAAAGAAGCCTCATGATTATATCACCTGATATATATAATTAAAATATAATTTAAAAATTAAAAAAAAATCATTTTTTTTCTAGCCGAAACAAACAGCATAGATACACGAATAATAGCAATGTTTTAAAAATTCTTTGGTTTACTAGTCTGATCCAACATTTTTCAAAAATTACAAGTACAACCATAGGCACGAAGTCAATAAATTTCGAAAATCTAGTAAAGCTAGAAGATTTGGGAAAAAAAACATATGTCTCCACTTTCTATACTGATCCATTGCTTAATAGGTCTATCTATTCTTATCATCCTCAATACTCCATTCACACTTATCTTTACCCAGTTCGTCAAACGTACTACACGTTATGAGTTCAGGAACTTGCCACAATCATATGAGTTTAAGAACTTATCCTAGTCAGACCATACGCGTCCATTCGCTGAGGGGTTCAAAAACATACCATATAATTATGAGTCACGAACTTACCATAAGTATGAGTTTAAAGAACTCGCACTTAACCTTATAATGTTCTCTAACTATACTTTACCTATCTGTTATACACATGAGAAAAGAATTACCTTCTCAATAGGTATATAACAAATAGCGCGACACAAACATTTCAATGAGATTCAATGTGATAAACTGAGTGCAAGCACAAAACCCTCGCCCATACAAAGGTTTGTACAACTCAGCCATCACATGAGTCCTCAATTGAAATCCCACCTAACTCTATCTTGCTTATAACTTACTATTTGCTCGATACGAATTCCTCGTATCACATCATCTATAACTCCTCGTGAGTTATCTCGTACTATTTCATAGTACACCATCTCTATAGCATTAAGCTATAATTATTTAAACATTACAAACCATCTTTCTTCTATAACTTAAACAAATCATGTCGTGATCTTATTCTATAATCATCTGCCATAAAATTCTTTTCTTAACTCATGATCGTTTTGTTTTATAATCCCCTTTCTTTTCTTTTTCATCACTTACGACATTATTCGTTATCTTAGCTATTGGAGTTAGGGTAACTCCTATTTCTTATCTTTATATCTCTTTAAGATTCTCAACATTTCATTTGAGTTCCACATTTTCATCATACATATCCATTTTCTACACTTGGTACACATCGAGTCTCTAACAGTTTCAATATGGTACGCTGAGTGGTTTCCCACAAACAACCAACAAACTAGGTTCCGAGTTGCTAGTTCGTATATACCTCCGCTCTATGAAGGAATCGTTTAGCCCAGATACCATACATCAACTACTAACGAGTGCAATTGTACCATACTTAAATATAACTTTTTTTTATTCTTAACTTCCTTATTATTCTCTTCTTATAGACATTGTCTATTTATTATCACCTTACATACTTATTATTGGAGTTGGGTAACCCCACATTTATACTCATTATAACTCAGCGAGAATCTTCTTTGAATCCTCTCACGCATGTTTTAATCCCTTCTTTATAAATTTCTTAAATTACTTCTTATTGTTCAAACTCTACTTGAGCTTATTCTTTCATTATCTTCACCTTCCTTTTCTAAGGTTATAGCCTATGGTACTCCTACCTAAGGTTTATAACCTACAGCTTTGATACCAACTGTAACGACCCCAAAATTTATACAATTTAATTCTCGACTTCGGTCGTTAATAATACATTCAACCTCTAATTTTATATCATTACACGATGTTCAACCATTAAAATTTGCGGAATAATTAAAATTTTCTATTACAAACTATTCTCGTTCCCAAAATTGAAGACATAGATTAAACAAATAACTCAGAGTACAATTAAACTTCACTTTCCCAATATATAAATATATATTTCTCTTCACACCAGATCACATATTTCAAAATATACAGCACATACATACTAAAACTCAAAACATCTCGTAATAAGAATTTTAAATTATTAAATTCCTATTTTAATAACTTAAAAAAATTCAGGTTGTCACACTTATATTGTGATGAAAGTCATCTTTGGCCCGTAGTGCATAGATGGACTATTGATTGATATGATTATTACCAGAAATTATGTATCGGTATAATCATGAACTGTAATGTTACAAATGATGTGGTAAACGTCCTCATTGGCCCGTAGTGCATTGATGGACAGTTATTGGCATGATCATGACCATTGGTGATAATAACGAATATCCTTGACCCGTAGTACATGGATAATTCGTGGATGTGATACTAACGAATATCCTTGGTCCGTAGTGCTTGGATAATTCGATGATGTGGATTATTTATTGAGCCGTGTTACAGCGATAAAATATTGATGATGAACTTTTAAATCATAGAAGATAGTAGATATCATGCTCTACTTTACTCTTCTAATGGATTACTTGTCCTACTGCAGTTAAACTTGTTGTCTATTGTATTCTATCAGTTTTACACTGTTGAAGGCTAACAATAATTTATTATGCATTATCTTAGTCATAATATTCTTTACTGGGCTAGTTGAGGTCACCCGTTGCTTTCATTATTCTCTTCAGGAAATGAGAACATAGCTGGGACTAATTGGAGAATGGAGTGACGGTCGGAGATGGTGGTTGTAGTAGTCCTCACTATTCTATAAAATAGTGTGATAATAATTGTAATGAGGACTCCATTTGAGTTTGGATATTGTCTACGAGATAATATTCGTGTTAAAACTCTCAGCTTATGTTTTGTCGTATTCTGCATGACACTTAACAGTTTTATAAATTAAGTTTGTATTTGAATTATGTACCATGTATTTGGCGACTTAGAAAGGGTTGTGTGTACCTATTTTGGGGTCGTCACAGCAAGCACCCAGGATGAAAACAGAAATTTTATTCCGATTGCTTTTGCAATGGTTGCCAGTGAAAATGAATTCTCTTGGAGGTGATTTTTCATCAATTTGAGAAAGGCTTGTGGAGTTAGGGAAGGCCAATGCATTGTTTCAGATAGAAATGAAGCCACTGTACAGGGACTATACTTTGTGTTCCCCGATGTCATGCATGGTTCATGTACATATCATATCTTGAAAAATATAAAAAACATATTCAAAAAGAAAGGAGAAGAACTCAAAAAAGCATACAACGTGGCTTGTAGAGCTTACACTATTGAACAATTCAACAAACACGTGGCTGAAGTTAATGCAATTGATGCTCGAATAAGGATATATTTGGGAGAAAAGGTTAAGTTAGAGAAGTGAACAAGGCTCCATGGGACTGTAAGCAAGTACTCAACAATGACTTCAAACATAGCCGAATCTATCAATAATGCAATCAAGGGAATCAGGGAACTTCCAGTTACAACAATGATTAAATGCCTCCGTTGTGTGGTTCAAAGATGGTATTTCACAAAAAAATAAGCAGCCATATAAACATTCACTACCCTTTCCACAATAGCTGAGAGAAGACTGCAATCCAATATCATTGAATCAAAGAAACTTAAGGTCAGTAATACAACTTTTAAGTTATTAAATGCATGTCTACCAGAAGTTACATTTGCATTTTATGGAAACCGCATTAGTCATTATTGGTTACCTATATATGCTACAAAAGTTACCAACAGTACATATACCTTCCATTATTCCAAATTAAAGAAAATAAATGATTATACATACTAACTACACTATTAAATTTTGTGGTAGGTCGAGACATCAAACCTAGTGATTTTCACTGTTTACGATGTCAACAAACAGTTTATTGTGGACATGGAACAAAGGAAATGCACATGCCATAAATTTCAGTACCACGAGATGCCTTGTCCACACACTGCTGCTGTTATCGGCAAAAGGAATTTGAGCTTTTATGCATTTTGCTCAAAAAAGTACTCAAAAACAACTTTGGTAAACAAGTATTCAACTTCCATCCTGCCATTAGATGACAAAGAAAACTGGGATGTGCTAGAAGAAATAAGAAACATATGTATAAAACCACCAAATATAAGAAGACCAGCGGGAAGACCAAAAATAGGGAGGTACAAGTATGGATCTGAAAATAGAATTCAAAACAAATGAAGCAGGTGCAAAGAAAAAGGACACAACAGAAAAACATGCAATAATCTACCAATTTTACTACCAAAAAAGGTCTGATATAGTACATCAACAAAAAAGTATAACTACAAAAATATCTGGATGTTTACTGTGAGTAACCAATAACAAGACATATAATAACTTTTTTATTGATGTAAGGTGTAAGACCCCAATTTTCATAAATAAAGATTAATTTTTCTCGAAATATATTTTTGAATATTATGGTGTGGATTTGATATAATGTTATAGTTGTGGGTAATATTTATAAATTTTGCAAAGTATGCAAGTTGTTATAAAATATTCGATTGGCGGATAATATTCATTTTAAATAAGAAATATTCATACGACGACACAATCATTGGTGGACCCAACAACGGAATTATTGTCGGACTTAGAAAATGACATAAATATCCTGTTATAAAAATAACGACGAAAGTTTTACCGTTAACTGTTGAAATACCCGGTGTTTAAAGTACAGTAATAAGCGTGGTTGCATAGTAGCACACGGTATTGATTATTGATGCTTACGTGAGAAGTCATTAAGTTATACTCAATTATTGCTATAGTAATTGCTGCATAGTATCTCGTGTTATTTGATTCAATTATTGTCAATATTTTATATTATTAAATCAATAATTGAGATGACAAGTTATTCATGTTATTATATGCATAATTAACAATGTCTAGAAAGTTCTGTCAAAGAAAGAAGTTTGGTCACCTAATTACGCGCCAATAGGGAGAAATCCTTATCGGGAAGCTCCCTCTTTCCTGGGAACGATCTGCTTGTTAATATTACAAGTTATAATAATGATGAATAAATGTTGCTAAAAATATTGAGGAAATTTTATAAAGTATTTATTTTAAATTTTGGCGAATTATTTGGACCCCAATTTACCTATTTTTTAAAATAATCGGTAGAAAGTTATTAGGTTTATATATATATATATATATATATATATATATATATATATATATATATATATATATATATATATATATATATATATATATATATAATATGAGGTGGGGCCCACATGTGATGATGAAATGGGTGGGGCCCACGTGTGTTGAAAATAAATTGTTAGGGGGGGAGTTTTGAATTCACGGGGGAGTACTATTTGGTGAATTATATATATATATATATATATATATATATATATATATATATATATATATATATATATATATATATATATATTATAATAAGTTCTGTTTTTTTTATGAAAAATAGAATATATTATATTTTATTATGCATAGTGTTTGTATAGTAAATTCAGAAATTTTTTCAGATAATTTTTCTGCGTGCCACTATGCATCCGTGAATAAAATTTCTAAATAGTATCCTTCTATTCTCCTATAAATAGGATGCTTAGTTTAGAATTGAAAATCACAGTAGAATCAAAGAATTCTTCTTCTATAATATTGAGCGTTTTTCTTTAGAGTTTTAAGAAGCTTTGAGCGTAGAAAACAGTGAAAGTTTTCTTCAAGAATATTCCCGCTATACCAGTTGGAATACTCTTCTTTGTAAGGTAAGGGATATTATTTTTGTTCAATATTCGTAAGAAATAATATACTTGAAATTTGCGCTTCATCCTGTATCTTTTCATGAAAATATTATTCTGAGCATTCTTGATAATTTTTAACCTTTTCATGTCGGAGCACTATTCACAGGATACTATTCACGAAGTACTATTCACGGGGTACTATTCACTCAGTTACTATTCACCCGGGGTACTATCCATGATAAAAATTGATTTTTTTCGGTCCAATCATTTTTAATACAATATTATTCTTGAATTTTACTCCACAAAGCAATATCATGTTGACAATTTAGACATTTTTCAATTCTGGATAAATTAAATTATAAATCTTTAAAATTTATCATTTGCTTTCATTTAATTGAATTGTTATATCATTGTCTTCATCCTCATGCTTGTATTGTCATCAAAGTTATCTTTGGCCCGTAGTGCATAGATGGACTGTTGATCGGTATGATTATGACCAAGGATCATTCAGTATAATCATAACCTATAATATTACAAATGATGTGGTAAAAGTCCTCGTTGGCCCGTAGTGCATTGATGGATAGTTGTTGGCATGATCATGACCATTGATGATTACACGAATATCCTTGCCCCGTAGTGCATGGATAATTCTTAGACGTGATACTAATGAATATCCTTGGCCCGTAGTGCAGGGATGATTCGATGATGTGGATTATTTATTAAGCTGAGTCTCAGCGATAAAATTGATGAAAAACATTTTAAATCATAGAAGATAGTAGATATCATGCTCTACTTGACTTTTCTAATGGATTGCTTGTTCTGCTGCAATTAAACTTGATGTTTATTATATTTTATCAGTTTAACACTGTTGAAGGCTAACGATAATTTATTCTGTATTATCTTAGTTATAAAATTTTTTACTGGGCTGGTTAAGCTAACCCTTTTGCTTCATTATTCTCTTCAGGAAATGAGAACGTAGATGTGACTAGTCGGGGAATGGAGTGACAGTTCGAGATGGTTGTTTTAGTAGTCCTCACTATTTAGTGTGATAATAAATGTAATGAGGATTGAATTTGAGTTTAGATATTGTCTATGAGACAATATTCGTGTAAAAACTCAGCTATGTTTTGTCATATTTTACACGACAGTTGTATTAAATAAGTTTGTATTTGAATTCTGTACCATGTATTTGGCGACTCAGAATGGGTGATGCATACCTATTTTCGGGGTGTCACAGTTGGTATCATAGCATAGGGATATGATCCCTGGCTAAGATGTGAGACTAGAACTAGGAGGAGAAACGGGGAAATCCTTCACTAGTATGACCTACATAAGTTTATCTGTTATTTATTTGGTCATTTAGAATATAGGGATAATATGTGGCATGTCAATTAACTCTTATTTTGTGGCAGTGTTTGAAAATGACATCCGAAAATATCGAGTTAAGCAATGGAGCACATGAGACCGTTGAGTCACCACTGATCAATACCCAGCATAATGTGCATTAGGAAGGCAATAATCCTCAGGTGAACAACACCACCGACCAAATGATGAACGATGGGATGTTTAGAGGCTTTCTGCAATTCATGCAACATCAGGCGAGAGAGACTCCTATCTAAAATGTAGGTGGAAACACTGGCAACTCACGGATGGTCACCGCTACGCAGTTCAAGGAGCTGGGACCACCGGAGTTTTTGGGAAAGCCAGAATCACTTAAGGCGGATACATGGATAAAGAAGATCACCAAGATATTTAATGTCTTGGGATGCTCCGAGGAGCAAAAGGTTCCCTTTTCACCTTCATGTTGTAAGGAGAGGCATATTTCTGATGGGAATCTGTAAAGCTTACTCACCCTGCCGTACTGAAGATGTCTTGGGAGAAGTTTCAAGAACTGTTCAACGACAATTACTTTTCTGAAAGTATTCATCACATGAAGGAGGTGAAATTTATCAAGCTGGAACAAAATAATATGACCGTGTCACAGTACGAGGCTAAGTTTGCCGAGTTGTCCCGGTTTGCATCCCATTTAGTTGATAATAAGGAGAGAATGACGTAAATGTTTCTGCGAGGTTTAAAACCCGAAATACGTCAATACATCATTTCTCATAAACTTTGCTTATATTCAGATGTTGTGAATAGGGCTCAATTATTGGAGCACGATAATGAGTCAACCCAACCAAGAGAGAACATCCGACAAAATGATAATACCAGTGGTAGTAGTCATCGAAGCGGTGACATCAAACGTGGAGGAAGTCAACATGCCAGAAATGGTAACCACTTTAGTGGTAATTATGACCAAGACAATAAAAGTTGACATTTCAAGAAGAGTAGATTTAATAATGATGGAAAGACGTCAGCACCAACACCCGTTGTTAAAGAAGGAGAACGATCACCGATCGTATGCTACAAATGCTTAGGGGGGGACACATCAATCCAAACTGTACGCAGCAGTCCAAAACAGGTTATAATTGCGGAAGAGAAGGTCATCTAGCCAGATTTTATCGTGTAGTAAAGCCAAGTCCAATTGGGATGGAGGCACCAAAGGCCGTCCCAGAGAAGTTAAAGCATGTAGTTCAAGGGAGAGCATTTGTCGTAACCTCCCAAAAAGTAAGGAACCCAAACAAGGTCATCACGGGTAAGCTAATCATAAACTCTAGCGAAGTCTATACCTTATTTGATACCGGTTCTACCCATTCTTTTATTTCTCCTACTTGCGCTCAAGGTTTAAATTTAACTCCGGAGAAATTAGATTTTGACTTTTCTGTTGAAACTCCGTTGGGAGAAACTTTCATTACATCCAATATTTATAAGTCTTGTTTGATTCAAATCGGCAACCTCACATTACCTATCGATCTTATCTCTTCGAAAATACTTGCATTCGATGTGGTTTTAAGGATTGATTGGTTAACTACTCATCATGCAAAAATTGATTATTTTCATAAGGTTGTTAGCTTTCATTTTCCTAACCAACCTATTATGCGAATTCAAGAAACCAAACCACTAAAGTCAATCACTGTCATATCAAGCCATAAAGCTATTCGTTTATTGAAAAATAGATGTCAAGCTTTCTTAGCCCATGTCACGAATTTAAACAAAAATACGTTAGATTTAAATGATATTTCTATTGTTAATAAATTTCCTGACGTATTCCCTAAAGAACTTCTTGGCCTACCCCCAGAGCATGAAATTATATTTTGTATTGACCTTGAACTCGGTACAAAACCCATCTCCAAAGTCTCATATCGAATAGCTCATATTAAACTTCAAGAGTTAAAGACCCAACTGTAGGAATTATTAAACATCGGTTTCATTCGACCTAGTACGTCTCCTTGGGGGCTCCTATTCTATTCATGAAGAAGAAAGATGGGAGTATGCAACTTTTTATTAATTATCGGGAGTTAAACCATGTCACCATAAACAATAGGTACCCATTGCCTAAAATTGATGACATGTTTGACCAGTTACAAGGCTCTAAAATCTTTTTAAAGATCGATCTTCATTCTGGATATCACCAGTTAAAGATTAAAACCGATAACATTCCAAAGACTGCTTTTAGAACTCGGTATGGGCATTACGAATTCCTAGTCATGTCTTTTGGATTGACTAATGCTCCTGCTACCTTCATGGATATGATGAACCGAGTATTCAAGGAATATTTAAATCACTTTATGGTCCTCTTTATTGATGACATCCTCATTTACTCCAAAAGCCGTGAAGATCATGAGCAACACTTGAGGCTGATACTCCAAAAGTTTCGTGAAAATAAGCTATATGCCAAGTTAAAGAAATGTGAGTTCTGGCTTAAGGAAGTAGCATTCCTTGGGCACATGATATCAAATCACAGAGTATCTATTGACTCGATAAAGATTGAAGCAATTCAAAGCTGGGAGCAACCTAAGTCAGTAACCGAAGTACGTAGCTTTCTGGGCTTAGCTGGTTATTATCGGAGATTAGTGGAAGGATTTTCTCGAGTCGCTACCCCATTAACTCAGCTGACTTGAAAAGATACAAAATTCGGTTAGAGTGAAGAATGTGAGAAGCATTTTTAAGAACTCAATAGGAGACTCATTTCAGCACCTGTTCTGACAATACCATCTGGTTCGGAGGGATTTGTTATCTACAACAATGCTTTAGGCAGAGGGTTAGGATGTGTTCTCATGCAACATAGGAAAGTCATAGAATATGCATCACGATAACTCAAAGAATATGGGAGGAATTATCCTATTCATGATCTAGAGTTGGCAGCAGTCGTTTTCGCACTAAAGATCTAGAGGCATTACCAGTATGGGGAGAAGGTGGAGATCTTTACGGATCATAAAAGCCTCAAATATTTCTTCACTCAAAAGGAACTCAACATGCGGCAATGACGTTGACTTGAACTATTAAAAGATTATGATCATACAATTTAATATCATCCTGAAAAAGTGAACATAGTAGCTGATGCGTTGAGTAGAAGATGATATGCGGGTACGAGTGCGATATTGTCAACGCAAAGACCCATTTTATATAACTTGCAAATGATGGAGATAGAATTAAAGAATCCAGGGACCCACGTGATGATGTTAAATATACGAGTAGAACCGACTTTAATCCATAAAGTTAAAGCTACTCAAGCTAAAGACTTGAAGCTAATGCGTATGAGGAAGAAAGTGCAAGAAGGTGCTATTCTGGAAGCTAGAATCGATGAAGAAGGAATACTTTGAGTCAACTCCAGACTTTGTGTTCCTAATGACGCTGATTTAAAGTATAAAATCATGATGGAGGCTCACAACACCGTTTACAATCCATTCTGGGAGTACCAAAATGTATCGTGATCTTCGACATACATTTTGGTAGAGCAATATGAAGAGAGAGGTAGCAGAGTTTATCTCAAGGTGTCTAATGTGTTAACGAGTCAAGGTGGAGCATCAAATTCTAAAAGGTCCTTTGCAACCACTTAAAGTTCTAGAATGGAAGTGGGAATATATTACCATAGATTTTGTTACTGGTCTTCCCAAGATTTCTCAAGGCATAGATGCAATTTGGGTCATTATTGATAGATTGACCAAGTATGCTCATTTTCTACTTATACGAGAAACTTATACATTTGAACGTCTTGCTCGTATAAATAAGATTCTAAGACTGCATGGTATGACAGTATCCATAATTTTTGATCGAGACCCAAGATTCACTTCACGATTTTGGGTTAGTTTACAAAAAAACTATGGGCATGGATTTACGATTCAGTTCTGCATATCATCCTTAAATGGACGGACAGTCGGAGAGGACTATTCAAACTCTTGAAGATCTATTAAGACTCGGTGTCCTTGACTTCAAGGAAAGTTGGGACAAGTTCTTTCCATTGGTGGAATTATCCTACAACAACAGTTATCAAACAAGTATTGGTATGGCTCCATTCGAGGCGTTGTATGGACGTAAGTGTCGTTCTCTAGTATACTGGGATAAGGTGGGTGAAGCAATATTGTTGGGACCAGAATTGGTACGTATAACTACGGAGAAGATTCAAATGATCCGGCAACGCATAAAGTCCTCACAAGATCGACAAAAGAGTTATGATGATATTCATTGAAATGACATGGAATATAATGTTAGAGAGCATGTGTTGTTACGTGTTGCTCCATGGAAAGGAGTTACGAGATTTGGAAAGAGAGGAAATCTCAATCCTTGATTTATTGGCCCATTTGAAATCTTCGATCGAGTAGGAACTATGGCCTATAGACTCGCTTTACCACCAAGTATGTCTCGTGTTCATAACGTTTTTCACATATCTATGTTACGTAAATATGTGGAAGACCCGAACCACATTATTGAGTTAGAACCAAATGAGATAGTAGGAGATTTATGTATGAAGATATATCTATTAAAATCTTGGCTAAGAAGGAGCATATTCTACGCTCCAAGGTTATACCTCAAGTCAAAGTTTTGTGGAGAAACCACGATGTTGAGGAAATGACCTGGGAGTTAGAATCTGAAATGAGATCAATGTATCCTCACCTCTTCGACATACCAGGTACGTACCCTAATTTTGAGGATGCAATTTCATATGAAGGGAGGTTGTAAGACCCCGATTTTTATAAATAAAGATTTATTTTTCTCGAAATATATTTTTGAATATTATGATGTGGATTTGATATAATGTTATAGTTGTGGGTAATATTTATAAATTTTGTAAAGTATGCAATTTGTTATAAAATATTCGATTGGTCGGAAAATATTCATTTTAAATAGGAAATATTCGTACGACAGAACAATTATTGGTGGACCCCACAACAGAATTATTGTCAAAGTTAGCAAATCTTGTTATAAAAATAACGGCGAAAGTTTTACCGTTAACTGTTGAAATACCAGGTGTTAAAAGTACAGTAATACGCGTGGTTGCATAGTAGCACATGGTATTGATTATTGATGTTTACGTGAGAAATCCCTTAGTTATATTCAATTATTATTACAGTAATTGTTGCATAGTATCTCACGTTATTTGATTTAATTATTGTCAATATTTTATATTATTAAATAAATAATTGAGATGACAAGTTATTTATGTTATTATATGCATAATTAACAATGTCTAGAAAGTTTTGTCGAGGAAAGGGATTTGGTAATTTAATTGCGCGCCAATATGAAAAAATTCTTATCGAAAAACCTCCTCTTTCCTGGGAACGATTTGGTTGTTAATATTGCGAGTTCTAATAATGATGAATAAATGTTGTTAAAAATATTGAGGGGATTTTATAAAGTATTTGTTATAAATTTTGGCGTATTATTTAGACCCCAATTTACCCATTTTTTTAAAATAATCGGTAGAAAATTATTCAGTATTATATATAATAATAATAATAATAATAATAATAATAATAATAATAATAATAATAATAATAATAATAATAATAATAATAATAATAATAATAATAGGTGGGGTGTAACATTCCAGATTTTTTAAAAATGTAAATTATAAATATTTATTGATTTATATAAATATTTATTGGATGCGTTTATTATTGGATAAGTAATTGTTCAAATTGATTGAGTTGATTTAGTTAATTATTTATTTGCTAAATAATTAATGTGATTAGTTAATTATTTATTTGTTAAATAATTAATGTGTTATGTGGATTGATTTATGTGATAAAGTAATTTATTTAATAAATTGTTATTAAATAAAGTGTGACAAATAACTATGGTATAAGAGTTATTAAAATAAATTAAAGTAGTTTATTTTAGTTTTACCCAAACAAAGGTTAAGGATATAAACTATTTTATTTTAAAGGGATTTGCCAAACAAAGCCCAATGGCTTTTGAATTTTTGAAATTTAAATTGTTTATAAAATAAACTAAATAAATAATATATAAATTAAAGTAGTTTATTTTAGTTTTACCTAAAAAAGCTTAAGTATATAAACTATTTTATTTTAAAGGAATTTGCCAAACAAAGCCCTATGGCTTTTGGATTTTTGAAATTTAAATTGTTTATAAAATAAACTAAATAAATAATATATATATATATATATATATATATATATATATATATATATATAAGTGGTACGTTATATATTTTTATAACTGATGTTATTATTGATTAGGCTTATTATGGCCATGTCCGTTTTATGTTACGCGCATTGGATATCAGTTGAGTTACGTGATTAGTAGTCTAAATTTTTACTGAGAAAAGAAAGAAAGGCTAGGGAGAGTTTTGAGAAAAAGAAAGAAGTTCAGAGTTTTGAAAGAGTTTGAGTGAAAATGTGATTTTCAAAGCAAGTCAGTTAACAAAGATTCTTAAGCAAACAAAAAGGTGTGTTTCTCTAACCTTAATATATGTACATATATATAATTATGGTTTCATGATGCCTAATATCTCTGTGTTCTTCAACTTCACTGTGTATAAGATTTTTACAAAACTCTCTGTAAAACTATGTTTGCATAATTGGTTAGAGAAGCATGTATATGTATAGTTGCAATTGTTATCACTAGCATGTGTGTGTGTGTGTGTGTGTGTGTGTGTGTATATATATATATATAATATATATATATATATATATATGACTGTATGCTAATTATAGGCTAAAGGAAGAAATTGATTTATTCAGTGAAGTATATACATACGAATATATGTTTTGTAGAAATATCAAAATTTATGTATGTTAACTGAGGAATTGAACTATACATGTTAATTTGTTATATGTTGGTATACTTGTATTTCAAAGGAATCAAATTCGGTTGATAACAGTGGAAATTACGTTCACTGTACTTTAGATATCAACAATGGAGTTTTGAGTTTTAACCAAATATTTTTTTAGTGATTTAAGTCTTTTAAATTTGTTGTTCAATTGTTGGTAATTGGTATATGGATGATTGTTAGCAATTATGTGTAATTTATATTAGTTATACATGTTGTTTGGGGCGAATTGTTGTTACAAATTTAAGACAGTAGCTTTGGCTCTGTTCTTTATTTTGGTTTTGTGAGTTTCGGAGCCCCAGCGTCAAAATTCACGCTCCAGCGTCAAGTTTCGCGTCCCAACGTCAAAATCAGCGCCCCAGCCAGACTTCGCGCCATAGCGCCGGACTTCACGCCGCAGCGCCGAGTCCCTGTATATTTCTCGCGCCGGAACGCCACCTCAGCGCCGCAGTTCGGCCCACAGTTCAAACAGTGGAGCCGTAGTGCCACTTAGCAGAATGCTCAGAAATGACTTTTGTCTTGCACAGACGTCTAAAATTTTTAGTTGTAATGCTATAGGACCAAATAATTCTGTTATTTTAGAATTGTAATATGTTGAACGAACATGGTGTTAATACCTAACGAGTTTATTATCGTTTAGGAATATAATTTGATTACATGGTTAGACATTTAAACCATACGTGATGTAGCATTGATTATGACTAATCATGTCATGTTAACATATGTATATAGGATAATTGTGATTTGGATTATAACGGTTTAATCTACGCACAAGGTAAGATTCTAAATCTCTATCTTATTACATTGAGCAAGTTTTCTAATCTATTATCTTGTTAATTCAAGTACAGTTTTCAATTCGATTACAATATAATGATGTAAGTTATTCTGGAGCAAGTTATTCTTGTATTTAACTTGTTGTTTAGCATGCACAATTATATGTACTAATGTCGATTATTTCTATCGTTCAAATTGTTATGCATGCTTAGTATTCAATTCTAATTAACCTTGGCTTAGTATTGTTCAAGCAAGGTATGCTATAGTTATTCAAATTGTATGCTATTAGATTATTCCTAAAGCATGAGTTTAGTTTACTATGATTGATTCAATTCACGATTATTCTAGAGTATAGTGTTATTGGTTTTATTCAACTACTCCTTAGTTGATGTTCGTTGAATTCCAAATTACCTTGAAAGCTTATCCAAACCAAACTTACTATGGTGCAGACTTGTATTCTAAATATTGAGATGAACAACTCTTTTAATAGAGGTTTACGCTTAGCGTTGAAATGTTTGTGCACAATACATTGTACGAAGGGCTGATCCTCCAAAGTACGTGGAGTCCTTATAGTCTTATGACTGTTAAAGTTAAAGTTGAAAGATTACTTATAACTGTGGACATGGTTCGTGGTCATTAGACCCTCAGTTGTATATTTCAGAATGTTAATAGAACATATTGTTCAGTTCTATTAAGCATATTAGTTGGAAAATGTTGTAAGATTTTCTTCATTGTTATTTCAAGTTAGCTTTGTTTGCTCACTCTTGCTTATATAACTATTTCAGTTAAAGATGAGAAGGTAGATGTACTTAGCACCAATAAAGGGAAAGGAAAGATGATCAAGTACTAAAGACTTGTAATGTGTTGACAATTATTTACTAGACTTTTATTTGATTGATGTAATGAAGTATTTATTTAATTTCCGCATTTGAATGATTGTAATTAAAGTTTAGATAATCTGGGAGATTTTGTTTATGTAATCCCTTAAGGGAAGGTTTGTTATTCAATTTTATTATGATTGGGTAGTTAGATATGAATGAGTTGATTAAGTGAACACCAAATCTTGAAGTGATAAAGTACCGAGATTTGGGGGTGTCACAAGTTGGTATCAAAGCTTTAAGTTATGAACCTTAGGTGGGGGGAAAAGCCTTAGGAAGTAACCTTTGAAAAGATAGTGGAGATAACTCTTATCGAGTGTTAAGGAAGAAGTAATAAAACACTTATGTGCTTATGTGTTTATAGTTTATGTACTCGTGAGTGTCGAGTAGAAATGATTAATAATTAAAACATTAAAACTTTTTTTGTCAGGATGACTAATGTCGGAGAATCCGGTCAGGCTAGAAAGGAAGGACCTCAGATGCCTATAGAGAAGGAGCCTCGCGATATTCAGGTTGTTTGGGAACAACTACTACCACGGGAGTCAGCCCCGTTGGTCACAGTGGTTGAAGAAGAGGATGATGATTTAGAGACAGATGAGGAGGATCCCGTGGAGTTGCCATAGGAGGATGAGGATGATGAGGATGAGGAGGAAGAAATAACCTCGATAGCTGCTCGTATGTATGATGAAGACTACGACCGTAACGTGGAACTTTAGGATACTGTCGAGGAGTTGCAAGAGATAGTAGCTGAACAACAGACTGCAATGACACAGAAGTATGACGAGATCCAGGATCGTGAGGAACGACCGACTAATGTCGAAGAGAAGCTAGTACAAACTGAAGGAGAGAAAGATCAACTGATCGAGGTGATCGCAGAACTGAAGAACAAACTGAAGGAAGAAACTACTAAGAGAGCAAGAGCTGAAGACGCATACGAAGAAGCTTATCAATGAACCGGGATAGCAGTAAGAGACGCACAATCAAAGAGGATGAAGATGGAGGAGATGGATAAAGTATTCAATACCATGATCAATCGAGCTCAAGATCGGGCCATGGGTTATCCAATTCAGTTCGAGACTCTACCATCGTACGTGTTAGATTGCCGAACAATGTTCTGAGTTATGGAAGAAGAGCGTCAAAAGGCTATACAGTATCTTACTAGGACATCCTAGGGAATGTACTTGATATAAGATATATGATATGATAAATAATATGTAAGTCCCCAATGTCATGTAACCTGTGGGATATGATGATGATGTCCTGAAGCTATAGTAGTTCAGGAAAATAATGTATATAGCAGTGATGCTATTGTTATGATGTTTTCCAAAGAAATTATGAGTGAATAAAAGTTATTTATCTTATTATTCCAAGTGTTATGTGTTATGTGATTATTACTTCTTTGAGGGCAAGTTAAAAAAAATCTTTAAAGAGTGGAGTAATAATCTAATGAGTGTATTTTTAACAGAAAATGCCTCCAAGACGTCAACCACCCCGACAGAGAACCATTGAAGGAACCAACAACAATAATGCTGAAGCTAACCCCATTCAGCTGCTGGTGACATTACTGACAGGTGCACTGCAGAATCAACCGCAGAATCAACCACAAAACCAAGGCACAACGTTTAAGGAGTTTAAGGCGGTTGGACCACTTGAATTCCGTGGGTCCATGAATCCAGTCGAGGCACAGACCTGGATTATGGAAATAGAGAAAGTATTTGAAGTCGCTAGGGTAGGGGAAGATCAGAAGACTGCTTTTGCAACGTTCATGTTGAAAGCATAGGCTAGTTATTGGTGGCAGGCCAATAAAACTCGGGAAGGACCAGGAGTGATGACCGGGGATAGGTTCAAGGAGTTATTCTTTGAGACCTATTTCCCAGAGAGTTCGAAGAGTTAGTTAGAGGTTCAATTTTTGGAGTTAAAGCAAGGAACGATGTCGGTGTCTGAGTATGCCGCGAAATTAAACGAGTTGGCGAGGTTTGCGTCATATCAAGTCAGTACAGATGAACGCAAGGCAAAGAGGTTTGAACAGGGACTGAAGCCCTGGTTGTACAGTAGGGTTTCCCTATTCCAGTTGAAGACGTTTGCAGCAGTGATAGAGAAGGCGATTCCTGCTGAGAGTGGAGGCGAGGCTGTAACAAAATATAATCAAGAGCAGAGGAACAAGAAAAGTGAAGGTGAAGCTAAGAGTGGTGGTAGTAACGGCGGAAATGGCAACAATTTAAAAAGGAAGTGGAGTGCGAATGGGGGAGCTGGAAATCAGCAAAGAAGCCAGCAAAAGAAGAAGTTCGAAACATGTGCTACATGTGGAAAGTTTCACAAGGGTGTATGCTTCATGGGGAAACGAGTATGCTTCAACTATGGCCAGGAGGGTCACATCGCCCCAAATTGCAATAAACCCAAGAAGAATGTTTGCTACACTTGCGGGTCAAAGGATCACTTTTCTCGCGAGTGTCCAAAGAAGAAGTCGAGTGAGACAGCCGGAAGCAAGGGAAATGCTAGTGGAGGTGCACTGACTATTCCTGGACCGACGTCAGTAAATAAGCCCACAGCCAGAACATTTAACATGACAGTGCAGGACGCGGTGCAATCAAAAGATGTCGTGTCAGGTATTATCCAAATCAATGATATAAATGCATATGTATTATTTGATTCGGGTGCTACTTGCTCATTTATATCTGATGAATTTGCTAAGAAGTTAGAAATATCTAGAGAAGAGCTGAATTTCCCTTTAAACATAGAAATTGCGATTAGGGAAGTGATTCATGTTAGGTTCGTATACAAGAACTGTATGGTGAATATTAAGGGGAATATCATGATGGTAGATTTAATTCCGATAAAACTCGGAGAGTTTGACGTGATATTGGAAATGGATTGGCTATTCAATTATGGAGCAATAATTGACTGCCAAAAGAAGTGTGTAAACCTTATGACTCCGTCAAAGGTAGTTTTTTATGGTAGCAAATTGTCTAGACAAATGAGATGTCTGACAATGATGCAGGCCAAGAAGTTGTTGAGTCAGGTCTGTGTAGGGTACTTAGCTTACATAGTCGACACTCAAAAGGAGAAGGGTGTTAAATTGGAGGAAATACCAGTGGTTAGGGAATTTATGGACGTTTTTCCAGAAGATTTGCTGGGACTTTCGCCCGACAGAGAGATTGAATTCGTGATCGACTTAGCGCCAGGAACTGCTCCGATATCGAAAGCCCCGTACAGAATGGCTCTGGTAGAAATGAAGGAACTGATGGTACAACTGCAGGAGCTGTTGGACAAGAAATATGTTCAGCCGAGTGTATCACCGTGGGGAGCGCCACTGTTATTCGTTAAGAAGAAGGATGGGTCAATGTGTCTTTGCATTGATTATAGGGAATTGAACAAAGTCACTATTAAGAATAAATATCCATTGCCGAGAATAAATGATTTGTTTGACCAGTTGAAGGGTGCTAGATATTTCTCAAAAATAGATTTGAGAAGTGGGTATCATCAAGTGAAGGTAAGAAAGGAGGATGTACCGAAGACGGCATTCCGAACTCGCTATGGACATTACGAATTTTTGGTGATGTCTTTTGGTTTGACAAACGCCCCTGCAGCGTTCATGGATTTGATGAACAGGGTGTTCAAACTATTTTTAGAAAAGTTTGTGGTGGTGTTCATCGATGATATTTTGGTGTACTCGAAAAATCGAGAGGAACACGTGGAATATTTACGTCTGACGCTGGAGACACTAAGAAAAGAAAAGTTGTACGCAAAGTTCTCTAAATGTGAATTTTGGCTAGAACGTGTACAATTTCTTGGTCATGTAATCGATAAGGATGGGATTTTAATGGATCCATCAAAATTCGAAGCAGTGATAAATTGGGAACAACCAAGAACTCCATCAGAAGTAAGAAGTTTCTTGGGATTGGTCGGATATTACAGACGATTTATTCAAGATTTTTCTAAGATTGCTACTCCGTTGACAAATTTGACGAGAAAATCTGTAAAATTTGTTTGTACGGAAAAGTGTGAGGAAAGTTTTCAAGAACTGAAAAAGAAGTTAAGTGTGGCACCTGTGTTGCCACTACCATATAATACAGGAAACTTTGTGGTGTATAGTGATGCTTTACACAAAGGATTGGATTATGTCCTTATGCAGAACGACAAGGTTATTGCGTATGCATCAAGGAAACTGAAAGACTATGAAAAAGGGTATCCGACTCAAGATTTAGAGTTGGCGGCAATAGTATTTGCTCTAAAAATATGGAGACATTATCTCTATGGAGAAAAATGTGAGATTTACACTGACCATAAAAGTCTGAAGTATATCTTCACACAGAAAGACATGAACATGCGACAAAGGAGATGGATGGAATTGATAAAGGATTACGATTGTGAGATCTTTTATCATCCGGGCAAAGCTAACGTGGTTGCAGATGCCTTGAATAGGAAAGGCAGAGAAAAGTTGATGTTGTTAACTGATAAGGAGGAGCTCATTTCAGCAATGGCAAGGCTAGAGCTAGAAATAAAATTTCTAGAAGAATCCGGTGAAAAATTGTACCAGATAGAAGCTACTAGTCCAACTTTGGTGGACAAGGTGAAGAACGCACAACTACAAGATGAAGAATGTAAAAAAATAAAGGAAAGCGTGGCCGAGGGTAAAGAATTGAAGTACAAGATCTATACTGAGGGACTGCTAAGATTCGAGGGACGAATTTGGGTTCCAGCAGTACACTATATTAAAGAAGACATCTTGACAGAAGCTCATAGCTCAAGATACTCTATTCATCCAGGAAGTACAAAAATGTATCAAGATTTGTGGCATCATTTCTGGTGGCCGAACATGAAAAGAGATGTTGCAGAATGCGTTGCAAAGTGCTTGACATGTCAGAAAGTGAAGGCCGAGCATCAAAGACCCAACGGATTACTTCAACTATTGGAAATACCAGAATGGAAGTGGGAACACATCACGATGAATTTTGTGGTGGGCCTTCCAACTACTCAGAGAGGATGTGACGCGATATGGGTGATAGTGGACAGACTGACAAAATCTGCACACTTTTTGCCACTAAAGATTAGGTTTAATCTTGATCAGCTGGAAAAATTATACGTTAAAGAGATCGTGTCGAGACATAGAGTTTCAGTGTCAATTGTGCCAGATAGAGATCCGAGGTTCACATCAAATTTCTAGAACAAATTACAAGAATGTATGGGAACATAGTTGCGAATGAGTACGACATATCATCCGCAAACAGATGGCCAAAGTGAACGAACGATCCAGACATTGGAAGATATGCTGAGAGCATGCGTCATGGATTTTAAAGGAAGCTGGGAAGAACATTTACCATTGGTGGAATTTTCCTACAATAACAGTTTCCATGCAAGCATCGGCATGCCGCCTTACGAAGCATTATACGGCAGAAAGTGTAGAACTCCACTGTGCTAGGATGAAGTCAGTGAACGTCAACTGCTAGGACCAGAACTGGTACAATAAACTGCTGACGTAATCAAACTCATCAGGAAAAGACTGGTAGCAGCCCAAGACCGACAGATGAAGTATGCTGATCAACGTAGACAAGATCGTGCATTCGACGTAGGAAATTATGTATTCTAAAAGTTTCTCCTTGGAAGGGGAAAATTCACTTTGGTAAGAAGGAAAAGCTAAGCCCGAGGTTTATTGGACCATTCGAGGTGATGCGAAGAGTTGGAGAGGTGGCTTACGAGGTAGCTCTACCTCCAGAGTTGGAAAACATTCACAATATTTTTCATATTTCGGTGTTACGACCATATAAACCCGATTACAAGCACGTGATCGAGTACGAACTGTTGCAGTTCGAGAAAGATTTGTCTTATGAAGAGATTCCTATCCAGATAGTTGACAGGAAAGAACAAGTACTCAGGAATAAAGTGATACTGTAAGACCCCGAATTTTATGAAATAAAAGTATTCAATTTTTCTTATAATTACTATTCAGTAAATGGTTAAATTGATAAAAGTTTAAAGTTATGGGTGAAATATGAATTTTTTTTCAAAATAAGCAAGTGGTTATAAAATAATCATTGTTGTCGGGGAATATTAGTTTGGTCGTGGAATATTCTTTCTGTCGGGAAATATTCGTACGACGGCGCAACTATTTGTGGGCCCAATAACGAATAACTGTCGGGTGAAGAAAACGCCAAATTTGAGTTTTTACAAATAACGGCATAGTTGTTTCCGTTAACACTGTTGGAATACCCGATGGTTAAAATACAGTAATACGCGTTATTGCACAGTAGCACACGGTATTGCATAGTATTTTTGAAATTATTGATTCTTACGTAAGAAGGCACTACTCAATAATTGTTACAGTAATTACTGTTCAATATTTTATTTTATTGATTCAATAATTGCTACGTTAAAATTTTATATTATTGTTGTTCAATAATTGTCACTGCACAATATTTCCCATTATCAGATCAATAATTCATATTATTTGAATAATATTATTAGATAACATTATTGGCAATGTCTAGAAAGTTCTGTCTAAGGAGAGGTTTGGTCACCTAATTACGCGCCAGTAAGGAAAAATTCTTATTGAAAAGCCCCCTCTTTCCTGGGAACGGCCTGGTTGTCGTAAATGTGATTCTGTAATATTATCTATGAATAATTAATTATTGATTCATATGATAAGGAAATATTTATTTTATGTGGATATAAATGAGGGATATATTATTGTGGTAAAAATGAAGGAGTTAATGTTGAGGTGTTTTATCTGTATTTTTGTCGGAACGGAGGTATTGAAAATCAAATTAGGGTTTTTAAGATATTTTGCGGGGGTTATAATTTTTCATCCGACCGTTGGATCGTGGTAATTTTTGGATATGTTATACATATATAAGTTGAGTATATGTCCACAAATTTTGAACCGTTAAAAATGAACGTATGATTTATTATGAATTTTACGAGATGACTGGTTCAGAAATTGTTAAATTTTCGGAGTTAATCATTTTGGTGGAAAATTCTAGAATTGGTGGGCCCCACTCTTGGTTGGTGAAAAAATGTGCTGAGATTTTTATTCAAATGTGGTGGGTGGGAATAGTAGCAGGTTAAGCCATCAGGTTGCAGGTTAAGTCTGCTTCGGCGTACTAACATTTTCCTATAAATAGAGGGTTAAGTTAGAATTGAAAATCACACCAGAAACAAGTTTTCTTTCTTTCTCTCTTTATATTATGAAGCATATTTTGTGAGTATTTAGATACTTTGAGAGTTGCTATTCAGTGCAAGTTTCCTTCGGCTTTGCATACCGATCAGAAGTACTGCTCTTTTGAGGTAAGGGATAGTAAGGGATTTTAAGGGTTGTTATGTTTTTCAGTTTTGTAATTTTTCTGACCTTCAAAAATTCTGGAAACATTTGAAATGATATTTTGATGAGTTTTCTTGATTGTGTCCAAAAATGGTGATTTTTGGATGTATAGATTGAGAGTTATGAATTTTATGAGAAAAGACTATTTTAAAAGTAATCGCTTATAATTCCTTGTGGTTAACTCCAAAATTGATGAAATTTTTATTGGGACTACATGTATATGATAGAAGTATACTCTGTAAATTTCAGAATTTTTGGACAACAGTACAATTTTTGATAAATGTCTAAATATTCGGCTATTTTGGCCATATGAAAAATAGTAAATGACTTTTAAAAATTCTGAGAAAAATATATGTTCACTATGTGACTATATTATGCTAAATCCCAGAAAAAAAATATTTTTGAAACCGATTTGGTATTTTTCATGAAAATAGTCTACTTATGAGTAAATGAATTAAATATGTTTTGTGAAGTAAGAAAATTGAAAAATAGGATTTTATGACTTGAGAATCCTATATGAGGTATATGTAGATTTTTGATGAGGGTTTTGGTTATTGGTGATGAAATCTTATGAGTTTGGTATTTTAGAATGATTAAATGCATTATTTAGTAAAGTGTAAATAATTTAAATAAATTGTTTACAAGCTTAAGAAATATTATTCTTTTAATATCATTATACCGAAATACTGGTATGGATTTTATTGTGAAATTTCTATCTTTTTGTGTCGAGGTTACTATTCACGAGTTACTATTCACGAGTTACTATTCACGAGTTAATATTCACGACAAAATTAATTTTTTTTTCTAACCAAATTATAGTTGGTTTATGAATATTACTCTTGAGATTAAATCTATATGTTGATTATATTAATTTTATTATCATATATAACATTTTTATAACCCTAATGATAATATTTCTCTTTGACTTGAGTGTAAACATGGGTAGATTTTTGGTATGATCATGACTATGGGTTATCTTTGGCCAGTAGTGCAAAGTTGAATTGTTGACTGGTATAATCATGACCATTGAATTTATAAGTGAATATCTTTAGCTTAAGTGCAAAGGTGAATTGATCAACATGATTATAATTATTGTTTATATAAATTCTGAAATGATTATATATTTCTTTGAGATATTAATATCTTTGGCCTATAGTGCAAAGATGAAATATTGATGAATATCTTTGGCCTGTAGTGTAAAGATGAATTGTTGATGAATATCTTTGGCCTGTAGTGCAAAGATGACATGTTGTTGAATATCTTTGGCCAGTAGTGCAAAGATGAACAGATATTGAGATAAACATCACCAACTGGTGATACAAATGAATATCTTTGGCCTTAGTGCAAAGATGAAGTTATTAGTATGATTATGAACAGGAAATGTGATTTGGTGTAACCATGATCTTTGATGTTTCAGGTAAAGATAGGTGATGAAAATTATCTTCGTCCTGGATGAGAATAGGAATTTAGAACTACAGTTATGATTATGAGTTATTCGTATGATTGTGGACCCGAATTGTTGATTGATGTTACAGGGATAAAACATTGTTGATGGATTTTTAACATGGAGAAGATAATAGACTTTATAGTCTATTTGACTCTTCTAATGGATTGCTCGTTCCGCTGCAACTATGGTTAAACTTTTTTATCATTTACCATATGTTCTAAATCTCTGATTTATTATTGATGAATGCTATTGTTAATTTAATTATCTTTAGTCATGATATTTTTTATTGAGCTAGTTGTGCTCACTCTTTTGCTTCACAATTCCTTTCAGGTAATAAGAGTGTAGCTGGGTCGAGCGAGGGTAACGGGGAAATAGAACGGTGGTCTCTAGCTGTGGATGTTCTCCCGAAGCAGTATAGAAAAGTTCATTTAATAGTTTTATTTGGTGAATCCAATAGGGTAAGGTGTACCCAACGTTGGAAGGGTGGTTTGCCACTATCATACAAGATGTCTAACGACATACAACCTCGTGTCATCATAAGACAGGGATGTGCTCATACACTTGCTGAGTATATATACGAGCACTACCTATATAATCTTGGTGTTTGTTTGAAGTATAATTCTCAATTAGAGACAGTGGAGATAATGATATGTCAAGAGAATACTCACCATTGGGAAGAATATGATAGTAATCTTCTCGTTTTTCTTTGGGGTCTATTGGGTCAACCAAGAATAATTCTGTGGCCATATGATATCTATCATAACCTAGACACATGGTCTCCCATGTACAAAGGTTTCCTTGAGCACTTCCCAAAGATTCTAATTTCTAAAACAGTTTTTGACTATACCTTTATGTAAGGTGTCATTGTGAGGTGATGTCCACGGTTGGAACATGAGTCACATTTGGTATATATTTGTATCCAAACTCACAGCATATGTGTTATTGTATTTTACACGACAATTGTTGTAATAAAGTTGTAGTTATTTTCTGTATCATGTATTTGGCGACTCAGAATAGGTTGGATGGAATGGACCTATTTTGGGGTTGTCACATTTGGTATCAGAGCTTAGGGATATGATCTCTGGCGGAGATCGGGGAATATAACTAGGAGGGGAGAGATGAGTAAATCCTTCGCTAGTGTGTCCTACCTAAGCTTATTTGTTGGTCAGTCATAATATTGAGATATTATGTGATATGTTAATTTGTTTAATTAACCCTTGTTTTATGGCAGTATTTGAGAATGGCAGCTGAAAATGCTAACAATGGAGTGAATGAGACTGTGGGGATACCTCTAATCACTAACCGTGATAATGTGATGTCAGACGAAGAAGGAATTAGAGATATTCATGTGGTGAGTGAAGAATTGATAGTTACACCCGAGATAGTCGCAGAGGTAACAGCTGAGACTGAGGAAGAAGAGGAAGAAGAAGTACCAGAGGAGAGTTTATTAGAGGTATTATATGATCAAAATGTAGAGTTTTAAAATCGTATTCATGAGTTAGAAGAGCAGGCAGAAGAACGATAGGCGGTCGTGGAACAAAAGGATGCAACAATTCAAGCTTGTGTTACCCGATATGTGATGCTTGAACAGAAGTATTCTTTGGCAGAGTATAAGATGATAAAAATAGAATCTGAGCTGAAAGAAGAAAAAACTGAACGAGTGAGAATAAGTGATGCATGGGCAAAAGCTGCACGACACGTGGATATTGTGGAAAAAGATGTTCGATCTAAGAAGGCTAAAATAGATGATATGAATTTCTCTTTTTGGAAAGCAATTGGGAGAACCCAACATCGAGTTTTGAATTACCCTGTACATAGCGGTCAACCTGAATCCGATATGGATCGAAGATTGATGATTCAGATCATGAATGAGGAGTACGAAGAGGCAGTTGAGGGAGGAATATGTCCTATAGAAAGGTATATTCCAACGGTAATGATGACGCCAAATGCTGCTCCAGACAAGTCAAAGCCGAGTAGTTCGAGGGATGGCGGTTGTCATGACTTCTCAACAAATGAGGAACCCAAATGAAGTTATCATGGGAGATATGCAATGGAGAAATCATGATGATCTGAGAGATAGAATCTGAAATGGAAGCAAGGTATTCTAAACTCTGCGAAATACCAGGTACGTAAATTTCGGGGACGAAATTTTATAAGGAGGGGAGATTGTAAGACCCCGAATTTTATGAAATAAAAGTATTTAATTTTTCTTATAATTACTATTCAGTAAATGGTTAAATTGATAAAAGTTTAAAGTTATGGGTGAAATATGAATTTTTTTTCAAAATAAGCAAGTGGTTATAAAATAATCATTATTGTCGGGGAATATTCGTTTGGTCGTGGAATATTCTTTCTGTCGGAGAATATTCGTACAACGGCGCAGCTATTTGTGGGCCCCATAACGAATAACTGTCGGGTGAAGAAAACGACAAATTTGAGTTTTTGCAAATAACGGCGTAGTTGTTACCGTTAACACTGTTGGAATACCCGGTGGTTAAAATACAGTAATACGCGTTATTGCACAGTAGCACACGGTATTGCATAGTAATTTTGAAATTATTGATTCTTACGTAAGAAGGCACTACTCAATAATTGTTACAGTAATTACTGTTCAATATTTTATTTTATTGATTCAATAATTGCTACGTTGAAATTTTATATTATTGTTGTTCAATAATTATCACGGCACAGTATTTCCCATTATCAGATCAATAATTCATATTATTTGAATAATATTATTAGATAACATTATTGGTAATGTCTAGAAAGTTCTGTCTAAGGAGAGGTTTGGTCACCTAATTGCGCGCTAGTAAGAAAAAATTCTTATTGGAAAGCCCCCTCTTTCCTGGGAACGGCCTGGTTGTCGTAAATGTGATTCTGTAATATTATTGGTGAATAATTAATTATTGATTCATATGATAAGGAAATATTTATTTTATGTGGATATAAATGAGGGATACATTATTGTGGTAAAAATGAAGGAGTTAATGTTGAGGTGTTTTATCTGTATTTTTGTCGGAACGGAGGTATTGAAAATCAAATTAGGGTTTTTAAGATATTTTACGGGGGTAATAATTTTTAATCCGACCGTTGGATCGTGGTAATTTTTGGATATGTTATACATATATAAGTTGAGTATATGTCCACAAATTTTGAACCGTTAAAAATGAACGTATGATTTATTATGAATTTTACGAGATGACTGGTTCAGAAATTGTTAAATTTTCGGAGTAAATCATTTTGGTGAAAAATTATAGAACTGGTGGGCCCCACTCTTGGTTGGTGAAGAAATGTGCTGAGATTTTTATTCAAATGTGGTGGGTGGGAATAGTAGCAGGTTAAGCCATCAGGTTGCAGGTTAAGTCTGCTTCGGCGTGCTAACATTTTCCTATAAATAGAGGGTTAAGTTAGAATTAAAAATCACACCAGAAATAAGTTTTCTTTCTTTCTCTCTTTATATTATGAAGCATATTTTGTGAGTATTTAGATACTTTGAGAGTTGCTATTCAGTGCAAGTTTCCTTCGGCTTTGCATACCGATCAGAAGTACTGCTCTTTTGAGGTAAGGGATAGTAAGGAATTTTAAGGGTTGTTATGTTTTTCAGTTTCGTAATTTTTCTGACCTTAAAAAATTCTAGAAAAATTTGAAATGATATTTTGATGAGTTTTCTTGATTGTGTCCAAAAATGGTGATTTTTGGATGTATAGATTGAGAGTTATGAATTTTATGAGAAAAGACTATTTTAAAAGTAATCGCTTATAATTCCTTGTGGTTAACTCAAAAATTGATGAAATTTTTATTGGGACTACATGTATATGATAGAAGTATACTCTGTAAATTTCAGAATTTTTGGACAAAAGTACAATTTTTGATAAATGTCTAAATATTCGGCTGTTTTGGCCATATGAAAAATAGTAAATGACTTTTAAAAATTCTGAGAAAAATATATGTTCACTATGTGACTATATTATGCTAAATCCCAGAAAAGAAATATTTTTGGAACCGATTTGGTATTTTTCATGAAAATAGTCTAGTTATGAGTAAATAAATTAAATATGTTTTGTGAAGTAAGAAAATTAAAAAATAAGATTTTATGACTTGAGAATCCTATATGATGTATATGCAGATTTTTGATGAGGGTTTTGGTTATTGGTGATGAAATCTTATGAGTTTGGTATGTTAGAATGATTAAATGCATTATTTAGTAAAGTGTAAACAATTTAAATAAATTGTTTATAAGCTTAAGAAATATTATTCTTTCAATATCATTATACCGAAATACTGGTATGGATTTTATTGTGAAATTTTTATCTTTTTGTGTCGGGATTACTATTCATGAGTTACTATTCACGAGTTACTATTCATGAGTTACTATTCACGAGTTAATATTCACGACAAAATTGGTTTTTTTTTTCTAACCAAATTATAGTTGGTTTATGAATATTACTCTTGAGATTAAATCTATATGTTGATTATATTGATTTTATTATCATATATAACATTTTTATAACCCTAATGATGATATTTCTCTTTGACTTGAGTGTAAATATGGATAGATTTTTGGTATGATCATGACTATGGGTTATCTTTGGCCAGTAGTGCAAAGTTGAATTGTTGACTGGTATGATCATGACCATTGAATTTATAAGTGAATATCTTTAGCTTAAGTGCAAAGGTGAATTGATCAACATGATTATAATTATTGTTTATATAAATTCTGAAATTATTATATATTTCTTTGAGATATTAATATCTTTGGCCTGTAGTGCAAAGATGAAATATTGATGAATATCTTTGGCCTGTAGTGCAAAGATGAATTGTTGATGAATATTTTTGGCCCGTAGTGCAAAGATGACATGTTGTTGAATATCTTTGGCCAGTAGTGCAAAGATGAACAGATGTTGAGATAAACATGACCAACTGGTGATACAAATGAATATCTTTGGCCTTAGTGCAAAGATGAAGTTATTAGTATGATTATGAACATGAAATGTGATTTGGTGTAACCATGATCTTTGATGTTTTAGGTAAAGATAAGTGATGAAAATTATCTTCGTCCTGGATGAGAAGAGGAATTTAGAACTACAGTTATGATTATGAGTTATTCGTATGATTGTGGACCAGAATTGTTGATTGATATTACAGGGATAAAACATTGTTGATGGATTTTTAACATGGAGAAGATAATAGACTTTATAGTCTATTTGACTCTTCTAATGGATTGCTCGTTCCGCTGCAACTATGGTTAAATTTTTTTATCATTTACCATATGTTCTAAATCTCTGATTTATTATTGATGAAGGCTATTGATAATTTAATTATCTTTAGTCATGATATTCTTTACTGAGCTAGTTGTGCTCACCCTTTTGCTTCACAATTCTTTTCAGGTAATAAGAGTGTAGCTGGGTCGAGCGAGGGTAACGGGAAAATAGAACGGTGGTCTCTAACTGTGGATGTTCTCCCGAAGCAGTATAGAAAAGTTCATTTAGTAGTTTTATTTGGTGAATCCAATAGGGTAAGGTGTACCCAAAGTTGGAAGGGTGGTTTGCCACTATCATACAAGATGTCTAACGACATACAACCTCGTGTCATCATAAGACAGGGATGTGCTCATCCACTTGCTGAGTATATATACGAGCACTACCTATATAATCTTGGTGTTTGTTTGAAGTATAATTCTCAATTAGAGACAGTAGAGATAATGATATGTCAAGAGAAGACTCACCATTGGGAAGAATATGATAGTAATCTTCTCGTTTTTCTTTGGGGTCTATTGGGTCAACCAAGAATAATTCTGTGGCCATATGATATCTATCATAACCTAGACACATGGCCTCCCATGTACAAAGGTTTCCTTGAGCACTTCCCAAATATTCTAATTTCTAAAACAGTTTTTGACTATACCTTTATGTAAGGTGTCATTGTGAGGTGATGTCCACGGTTAGAACATGAGTCACATTTGGTATATATTTGTATCCAAACTCACAGCATATGTGTTGTTATATTTTGCACGACAATTGTTGTAATAAAGTTGTAGTTATTTTCTGTACCATGTATTTGGCGACTCAGAATAGGTTGGATGGAATGGACCTATTTTGGAGTTGTCACAGATACCTTCTATGAAGGTGATATGGAGGAACCACAATTCTGAAGAAGCTACGTGAGAACTCGAAGAGAGAATCTTGAAAGAGTACCCTGAGTTATTGTTTAATCTGTGTCTTCGATTCTGGGGACAGAATGTTTGTAAGTAGGGAAGAAAATGTAACAAATGTGTTGTTTGAGTTGTGATTCTGGGGACAAAATCCTTATAAGAGGGGAATGATGTAACCGTTCAAAATTTTTTAAAATATAAATTATAAATATTTATTGATTTATATAAATATTTATTGGATGTGTTTATTATTGGATAAGTAATTGGTCAAATTGATTGAGTTGATTTAGTTAATTATTTATTTGCTAAATAATTAATGTGATTAGTTAATTATTTATTTGTTAAATAATTAATGTGTTATGTGGATTGAGTTATGTGATTAAGTAATTTATTTAATAAATTATTATTAAATAAAGTGTGACAAATAACTATAGTATAAGAGTTATTAAAATAAATTAAAGTAGTTTATTTTAGTTTTACCCAAACAAAGCTTAAGGATATAAACTATTTTATTTTAAAGGGATTTGCCAAACAAAGCCCTATGGCTTTTAGATTTTTGAAATTTAAATTGTTTATAAAATAAACTAAATAATATATATATATATATATATATATATATATATATATATATATATATATATATATATATATATATATATATATTTATTTATAAGTGGTATGTTATATATTTTTATAACTGATGTTATTATTGATTAGGCTTAGTATGGCCATGTCCGTTTTATGTTACGCGCATTGGATATCAGTTGAGTTACGTGGTTAGTAGTCTAATTTTTTACTGAGAAAAGAAAGAAAGGCTAGAGAGAGTTTTGAGAAAAAGAAAGAAGTTCAGAGTTTTGAAAGAGTTTGAGAGAAAACGTGATTTTCAAAGCAAGTCTGTTAAGAAAGATTCTTAAGCAAACAAAAAGGTGTGTTTCTCTAACCTTAATATATGTACATATATATAATTATGGTTTCATGATGCCTAATGTCTCTGTGTTCTTAAACTTCACTGTGTATAAGATTTTTACAAAACTCTCTGTAAAACTAAGTTTGTATAATTGGTTAGAGAAGCATGTATATGTATAGTTGCAATTGTTATCACTAGCATGTGTATCTGTGTGTGTGTGTGTGTGTGTATATATATATATATATATATATATATATATATATATATATATATATGATTGTATGCTAATTATAGGCTAAAGGAAGAAATTGATTTATTCAGTGAAGTATATATATACGAATATATGTTTTGTAGAAATATCAAAATTTATGTATGCTAACTGAGGAATTGAACTATACATGTTAATTTGTTATATGTTGGTATACTTGTATTTCAAAGGAATCAAATTTGGTTGATAACAGTGGAAATTACGTTCACTGTACTTTAGATATCAACAATGGAGTTTTGAGTTTTAACCAAATATTATTTTAGTGATTTAAGTCTTTTAAATTTGTTGTTCAATTATTGGTAATTGGTATATGGATGATTGTTAGCAATTATGTGTAATTTATATTAGTTATACATGTTGTTCGGGGAGAATTGTTGTTACAAATTTAAGACAGTAGCTTTGGATCTGTTCTTCATTTTGGTTCTGTGAGTTTCGGCGCCCCAGCGTCAAAATTCACGCTCCAGCGTCAAGTTTCTCGCCCCAGCGTCAAAATCAGCGTCAAAATTTATCCTTTGCTTTCATTTAATTGAATTCTTATATCATTGTCATCATCATCATGCCTATATTGTTATGAAAGTCATCTTTAACCCGTAGTGCATAGATGAGCTGTTGATTGGTATGATTATGACCAGGGATTATTCGGTATAATTATGACCTTTAATGTTACAAATGATATGGTAAAAGTTCTCATTGGCATGTAGTACATTGATGGACATTTGTTGGCATGATCACGACCATGATGATTACATGAATATCCTTGGCCCGTAGCACATGTAACAACCCGGAGAATTCGGATTGGCCAGAATTTAAGTTTAAAGAATTAGTTATTAATAAAATAAATTTTTATTAATAATATTTTGTGCTATGTGTTTATTAATCGTTCTAGAACCTAGGAAGATTATAATACGAGAGGATTCTGGCTACGAGCTAGATTGAACGAGCAAGAATTTTCAAGACAAAAATAAAAAAATTTCGGGAACAAAAATATTTTTGGTGAAAAAGACGAAATAGGCACTATTCACCCGACGAAGCCCTAAGAGTTAGGGTTTGAACAACCAAAGTCTTTTCGAGAGTTCGATATGTTGAAATGACATTCTGCCAAAAGATTTGACGATAATATATCGTGAAAAGTTAAGTAAGCTGATAAAAGTTTTTCTCAAAAAACGTGCAGAAAATGGATGAAATAAAAATGACGAAAAGTATTGTTGCGTACTTTTTACTCGTTTAACTACGTTAGGGAAAAGCGTGAAGGAAAACGTTTAATGCCAAAAAGTGTTTTTTAGTTTTTCAGAAATCTGAAGAATACGTAAAAGTTAATCGGTAAAGGAAAAACGAAATATCCAAAAATATTTGGATTCCGAGAATCGTTGTTTTTAAAACTGTCGGACGAAACCTGAAAGACGGAACCACGAAACTTCTAAGGGAATTTCGTGAATATTAAGGAGGTGTATTGAGGAGGTGGTAATAATATGGAGGTGTGAATAGTAAGGAGGTTTGGGGGGTGAAATGACTATTTTTCCCCTAGCCTTGGTTTTCTATAAATATGAAGCTTAATTTATTTATTTAGTATTTTGAAAATCCTACAACTTGAGAGAGAGAGAGAGAGAGAGAGAGAGAGAGAGGGTTCGGATGGGAGGAAGAAGAGGAAAGGAAGAAGAGAAGTTGGCTCGTGAGCAAACTTTGTTCGACGGAAGGAGATTAAAGAAGGAAGGTAATCTGAAACCTAACTTTTGTATAGTTTTCTTTAAGTTTCTATGTTCAAAAACATAACTTAATGAAAATAAGAAGTAAATGATGTTAGTAATGATTTCATATGGTTGAAATCATTGAGAAAAGAAGAAATAAGCATTTAAAGTTTAGTAAATAAATTTCTTAAGGAAATGTAAGATTCGTAATGAATTAGAACGATCCGAGTGGATTATACGAATGAGTAGGTTAAATAAGTAAGGAATGGTATCCTATAACATCAAATTCCAAGAAAAAGTGAAATCGTAATCAAAATATCGATTAAAAATGAAGAACACGAAGAACGTTGTTGATGTACAAATTTAAAACCATCATAGGATAATTGTTATTGATGGACAAGTTTAAAACCATCGCGTATAAGTTAGATGCTTAATGCTTGGTTAGAAATGGTAGAAACGTTCATGAAGAACAGATTAAAACTGAGCTATAACAAAGTTATGGCCAAAATTTCGTAAAAGACGAACGAGAATTTGAAAGTTAATAAATGAACCCGAATGTGTGGGGTTTAGTAGGAAAGTAAGAGAATGTAGAAAATGCGAGTCATGGACTCAAGAACGAACGAGTTCCGAGTTCGAATGATCAAATTACGGACGAATGAACGAAGAGCGTTAAAAGCGTAAAAATGAACGAAGGGTGAAGATTAAGCCAATCAAATGGCATGTTAACAGATTCAAAATGAAGTTCTGTCTGTGGGGAATTGAAGTACGTATGATAAGGAGGAGAATGGTTTTGGAACGACCTCGTTCCGAGTTATAACGAATAAGTTTTGAAATTTTGAAGTAAGCGATTCAAGCTTGTAAAAGACTTAGAGATTTTTCTAGGTTTCTTGCTCGGCACCGTAGCGCCAGCTGAGCCTTGGGAGGCAGCGCTTCAGTGCCAGCCCGGGATGCCATGCACTGTTAATTGGCGCCGCAGCACGAGAGTTAGTGAAGGACTCGGCGTCACAGTGCCAGGCCAGGGAGCTAGTTATTGAAGACTCGCGCCGCAACGCATGAGGAAGGAAGGGAACCGGCACTGCAGTGCCGATGCAGGGCAAGGCCCAGTAATGAGCTTTTAAGTACCCAATTATTGGGGGATGTGCAAGAAAGAAGCATGAACATATAGTTCACCTAAAATAACACTTAAGCAAGCAAGTTAAACCTTTAGTAAAGGTTGAATGGAAAGATTAATTAAGATTAAAGGACAAAGGATGTAAACACGAGTTACGAAACTGATGTCCGGGGACCGTAGTCGCTATAAACGAAAGTGGGGGATTGCTATGGTTGTGATTCCTTAGACGTTGAGTGACGAGGGTGGTGAATAACATTTCGATGTTATGTTATAGTAATGAGAGATAAGTGTAAAGCGTATAGACGCTGTGAACGCAACGTTGTTGCGATGAACGATCAGTCTTAGCATACAACGATCAGTATGGCTTCAACACTAAGAATGAGTAATGACCGTGGGGTTCATGTAATGGATAATGAAAGTATTAAGTAAGATACGAATGGTATCAATAATGTCGTAACAAACAGTAATAAGATTAATGAAAGCCGATAGTGATTCAGATAGGAAATGATATAATGAAATGTAAGCATTGAACACTTTAACTGATGTGACACCCCCAAATCCTGGTACTTCATTTCCTCAAGATTTGGTGCTCATGTAATCAAAACATTCATTTACTAACTACCCATTCATAATAGAATTGAATAATAAAAGAAAACCTGCCCATACATGATTAAACTTAAATAAAATCTCCTAGGTTATCTAACCTTTAACAACAATCATTCAAATACGGATAATTAAATAACTTCATTACAATCATCAAACCAAAGTCTGAAAATAAACTATCAAGCTATTACAAGTCTTCAGCACTTATTCATCTTTCCTTTTCCCTTACTGGTGCTTGGTACGTCACCAGTTTCAACTTTAGCTGTAAGATTTTTTACAGGCAAGAGTGAGCAAACAACGCCCACTTGAAATAACAATAAGTAAATCTTTAAACTTTTACATTAATTGACAATATTAGTATCAATAGAACTGAACAATATATTCTATTAATATTCTAAAAGTTATAACATTCACTGAGGGTCTAAAGACCACGAATCATGTCCACAGTTATAAGTAATCTTTCAACTTTAACTTTAACAGTCATTAGACTATAAGGACTCCACATACTTAGGGGGATCAACCCTTCGTACAATGTATTGTGCACAACCATTTCAACGCTAAGCGTAAACCTCTATTAAAAGAGTTGTTCATCTCAGTATATAGAATACAAGTCCACACCAATGTAAGTTTGGTTTAGATAAGCTTTAAAGGTAATTTGGAATTCAACGAACATCAACTACGGAGTAGTTGAAAAAAGTCCATGACATTATACTTATAAAATAATCATACTTGAATTAATCATAGTAACTAAAATCATGCTTTAGGAATAATATCTAATAGCATACAATTTGAATACTATAGCATACCTTGCTTAAACAATACTAAGCCAAGGTTAATTTGAATTGAATATTAAACATGCATAGAAATCTAGTTATGCATGCTAACCAAAAATTGAATTACAAGAATAACTTGTTCAACATCAAATAGTTTAATAAGACAAAGGATTAGAAAACTTGCTCAATTATAAAATAGAGTTAGAAAACTTGCCTTGCTCGTAGACTAAACCGAACAATTTGAATCAAAATATCCTATAAACATATGTCATCATGACATAGTTAGACATTAACGCATAACCAATACATTCACCACGTAGGTTTGATTATTCAATCACATAATCAAATTATAACACAATTTACTCCTTAATAACATATTTATTCACCGTATAAAAACACTAAAATCAATATTTTATAGTCCTACTATTATCATATAGTGTTTCTTAAAATTTTTGTGTACAAAAAGTACACTGTCAGACCATTCTGCTAACTCGCGCTGCGGCGCCACAGTTTACACTGTGGTTCGCGCTGTGGTGCTGAGTCGGCGCTGCGACGCGATGAATGAACTACGAAGCCGCGCCGCGACGTGGTGATGGCGCTGCGGCGCCACTAATGCACTGCTGGAGCCGCGGCGCGGCGCGAAACTTATATACATAACAACAATTTCTCTATACTCATGCATAAACTCATGAGATAAGCTTATAATCAATAATCATACCAACTTATATATATAACAACAATTTATCTTTTGAAAAAAAATCACAGAGAATTTTTTGGGAAAAGGAAAACTAAACTTTTAAAGAGAAAAGTTAAGCTCCTACCTTTGATTAAGAAGATGATGGCTACTTTTGATTATCAATTCCTTTTCTCCAATTCCTTTATCAAAACATGTTAGGATTTCTCTCAATTCCTCTCTAGTTTTCTTCTTCTTCTTCTCTTTTTCTTCACTGAGTCTTTCTTCCTAACTCTACTACATATAATAATATAACGTATATAGTAATAATAGATATATTAAATATATAATATAATACTAACTTAACTGACATCAGTTAAAAACTTTTGAAAATCAAAAGCCATAAGGCTTGTTTGGCTAACCACTGAAATATAACCCATTAATCCTTATGGCTTGTTTGGTAAAACACAATTATATTAAAGACTTAATATGTAATAAGACTTGTTTGGCCAAAACTAAATTACACTCTTTTAATTTATTTTAATAACTCCTTTATAGCAAGGTTATTAGTCACACTTTTATTTAATTAATAAATCAATTAAAACATTAATCTATTAAATTACTTTAGTTCATAATTTAATATCACATAAATATAATTTTTTTTATAATTATAATTTTATTTAACCAACTAATATTTTAAATTACAATTTTCCATTTAAAATATTATAATTTATTTAAATCACTATAAGCTCTCTAGCTTACTTAATAAATTTAATTATTATATAATCTCATAACAATTAATTTTCTTATCTCCTTAATTATTTATTCAACAAAGAAATAACTAAATCACATTAACTCAATTTGCCATATAATTCAATAAATATTTAATATTGCAAATAAATATTTAATATTTAATTATTTATTCAACAAATAAATAACTACACCACATAAACTCAAATTGAACAATTATTTATTCAACAATAAACATATCCATTAAATACTTATATAAATCAATAAATATTTAATATTACATTTTAAAATTCTGGAATATTACATCATTCCCTCCTTACAAGGATTCTGTCATCAGAATCACAACTTAAACAAATTATTAATTACATTCTTCCCTAGTTACAAAGATTATGTTCCCAGAATCGAAGACACAGATTAAACAAATAACTATGGGTACTCTTTCAATATTTTCTCTTCGAGTTCTCACGTAGCTTATTCAGCGTTGTAGTTCCTCCATATCACCTTCACAGAAGGTATCACTTTATTCCTGAGCACTTGTTCTTTCCTGTCGACTATCTGGATAGGAATCTCTTCGTAAGACAAATCTTTCTCGAACTGCAACGGTTCATACTCGATCACGTGTTTGTAGTCGGGTTTATATGGTCGTAACACCAAAATGTGAAAAAATATTATGAATATTTTCCAACCCTGGAGGTAAAGCTACCTCGTAAGCCACTTCTCCCACTCTTCGCAGCACTTCAAAGGGTCCAATAAACCTCGGGCTTAGCTTTCCCTTTTTACCAAAATGAATTTTCCCTTTCCAAGGAGAAACTTTTAAAAATACAAAAGTTCCTACGTCGAATGCATGATCTTATCTGTGTTAATCAGCATACTTTTTCTGTCTATCTTGGGCTGCTACTAATCTTGTCCTGATGAGTTTAACAATGCCATCAGTTTGTTGTACCAGTTCTAGTCCTAACAGTTGGCGTTCACCGACTTCATCCCAGCAAAGTGGAGTTCTGCACTTTCTGCCGTACAATGCCTCGTAAGGTGGCATGCCGATGCTCGCATGGTAACTATTGTTGTAAGCAGATTCCACCAACAGTAATTGTTATTCCCAGCTTCCTTTAAAGTCCATGACACATGCTCTCAGCATATCTTCCACTGTCTGAATTGTTCGTTCGCTTTGGCCATCTGTTTGTGGATGATAAGCCGTACTCATTCGTAACTGTGTCCCCATGCATTCTTATAGTCTCTTCCAAAAATTTGATGTGAATCGCGGATCTCTATTGGACACAATTGATACTGGCACTCCGTGCCTCAAAACGATCTCCTTAATGTACAATCTTGCCAACTGATCAAGATTGAATCTAATCTTTATTGGTAAAAAATGCGCTGATTTCGTCAGTCTGTCCACTATTACCCAAATTACATCACATCCTCTCTGAGTAGTTGGAAGACCCACCACAAAATCCATCGTGATGTGTTTCCATTTCCATTATGGTATTTACAACGGTTGAAGTAATCCGTTGGGTCTTTGATGTTCGGCTTTTACTCTCTGACATGTCAAGCACTTCGCTACACATTCTGTAACCTCCCTTTTCATATTCGGCCACCAAAAATGCCGACTCAAGTCTTGATACATTTTCGTGCTTCCTGAATGAATTGAATATTTTGAGCTATGAGCTTCGGTCAAAATTTTTTCTTTCAGTTCTAGCACTGCTGGAACCCAAATTCTTCCCTCGAATCGTAGTAATCCTTCGGTATCGACCTTGTATTTCGTACCACTTCCACCAACCATATTCTCCTTTATCTTTCCACATTCTTCATCTTGTAACTGAGCGTTCTTCACCTTGTCCAGTAAAGTTGGACCTGCTTCTAACTGAAATAGGTGTTCGTCAGATTCTTTTGGAAACTTGATTTCCAACTCCAGTTTTGTCATTGCTGAAATGAGCTCCTCCTGAGTTGTTATCAGCATCAACTTCTCCCGACCTTTCCTTCTTAAAGCATCTGCAACCACATTCGCTTTGCCCTTAGAGAATTTCGCGTACAGCTTTTCCCTTCTTAGTGTCTCCAATGTCAAACGTAAGTGTTCCACGTGTTCTTCTTGAGTCTTGGAAAACACAAGAATGTCGTCGATAAACACCACTACAAACTTGTCTAGGAATGGTTTAAACACCATGTTCATCAAATCCATGAACGCAGCAGGTGCATTGGTTAAACAAAAAGACATCACCAGAAACTCGTAATGTCCATACCGAGTTCTGAATGTCGTTCGTGGTATATCCTCCTTCCTCACTTTCAGCTGGTGATACCCACTTCTCAAATCTATTTTCGAAAAGTATTTGGCACCCTTCAATTGGTCAAACAAATCATCTATTCTTGGCAACGGGTATTTGTTTTTAATAGTGACTTTGTTTAACTCCATGTAATCAATGCAAACACGCATTGACCCGTCCTTCTTCTTCACGAATAAAACTGGCGATACGCTTGGTTGAATATATTTCTTGTCCAACAATTCTTGCAACTGTACCATCAGTTCCTTCATTTCCACTGGAGCCATTCTGTACGGGCCTTCGATATTGGTGATGTTCTCGGCGCTAAATCGATCATGAACTCAATTTCTCTGTCAGACGGAAGTTCTGGCAAATCCTCTGGAAACACGTCTTCGAAATCCCTCACTACTGGTATTTCTTCTATTTTCACACCCTTCTTCTGAGTATCGACTATGTAAGCTAAATAGCCTACACAACCTTGACTCAACAATTTCTTGGCCTACATAGTCGTCAGACATTTCATTTATGTAGGTGACTTGCTACCATAAAATACTACCTTTGATGGAGACATAAGGTTTACACACTTCTTGTGACAATCGATTACTGCTTCATATTTGAACAACCAATCCATTCCCAAAATTACTTCAAACTCCCCGAGTTTAATCAGAATTAAATCTACCAACAAGATATTCTCCTTAATGTTCACCCTACAGTTCTTGTATACGAATCTAACAGGGATTATTTCCTTATTCGCAATTTCTATGTTCAAAGGAAAATTCAGTTCTTCTCTAGGCAATTCTAACCTCTTAGCAAACTTATCAGATATAAACGAGCAAGTAGCACCCGAATCAAATAATACATGTGCATCAATATCATTGATTGGGGTAATACCTGACACCACATCTTTTGATTGCACAGCATCTTGCACAGTCATGTTGAAGGTTCTGGCTGTGGGTTTGTTTGATGCTGCAGGTCCTGCAATGGCCCATGTACTTCCATTGTTACCTCCACTGCTTATGGTTGTCACTCCCTCCTTCTTCTTAGGGCACTCACGAGCAAAGTGATCCTTGGATCCGCACGTGAATCACGCATTCTTCTTCGGTTGAGTGCAATTTGGGGCGATGTGACCCTCCTGGCCACAATTGTAGCAAACTCGTTTCCTCATCAAGCACGCACCCTTGTGAAATTTCCCGCATGTCGCACATGCTTCAAACTTTTGTTTTGCTAGTTACCCTGCTGGTTTCCAGCACCCAAGATTCCATTCCACTTCCTCTTCAAGCTGTTGTTGTTGTTTCCACTGTTACCAGTTCCATTCTTAATCTCATTCTCATTCTTCTTCTTCTTTTGTTCCTGATTGAACTTTGTCACTGCCTCACCTCCACCTTCAGCGAGTACTGCTTTCTCCATCACCGCTGCAAATGTCTTCAATTGGAACAGGGAGACCCTACTGTACAGCCAGGGCTTCAGTCCCTGTTCAAATCTCTTCGCCTTACGTTCGTCTGTGCTAACGTGATATGGCGCAAACCTCGCCAATTCATTGAACTTCACGGCATACTCAGATACCGTCATCGTTCCTTATTTTAGTTCCAGAAACTGTACTTCCAACTGACTCTTCGAACTCTCCGAAAAATAGGTCTCGAAAAACAACTCCTTGAACCTATCCCAGGTCATCACTCCTGGCCCTTCCCGAGTTTTATTGGCCTGCCACTAATAACTAGCTTCTGCTTTCAACATAAATGTTGCGAAAGCAGTCTTCTGCTCATCCCCTACCCTAGCGACATCGAACACTTTTTCTATCTCCATAATCCAGGTTTGTGCTTCGACTGGATTCATGGACCCACGGAATTCAGGTGGTCCACAACCGCCTTGAAATCCTTAAACGTTGTACCATAATTTTGTGGTTGATTCTGCAATGCTCCTGTCAGTAGAGTCACTAGTTGTTGAACGGGGTTACCGTCAACATTGACGTTATTGGTTTCTTCGGTGGTTCTCTGTAGTGTTGGTTGACGTCTGGGAGGCATTTTCTGTTAAAACAAAACATCTATTAGACTATTACTCAGCTTCTTTAAGAATTTTCTAATTAACTAACCTCCAAAACAGAAATAACCACATAACACTTTGAATAAATTAACAACTTTTATTTATTCATAACCTTTTCAAAAACATAAAATAATAGCATCTCTGCTATCTACACTACTTTCCTGAACTACAGAAGTTTCAGAACATTCATTTACTAACTACACATTCATAATAGAATTGAATAATAAAAGAAAACCTGCCCATACAGGATTAGACTTAAATAAAATCTCCCAGGTTATCTAACCTTTAACAACAATCATTCAAATGCGGATAATTAAATAACTTCATTACAATCATTAAACCAAAGTCTGAAAATAAACTATCAAACTATTACAAGTCTTCAGCACTTATTCATCTTTCCTTTTCCCTTACTGGTGCTTGGTACGTCACCAGTTTCAACTTTAGCTGTAAAAAAATTTACAGGCAAGAGTGAGCAAACAAGGCCCACTTGAAATAACAATAAGTAAATCTTTAATCTTTTACATCAATTGACAATATTAGTATCAATAGAACTAAACAATATATTCTATTAACATTCTGAAAGTTATAACATTCACTAAGGGTCTAATGACCACGAATCATGTCCACAGTTATAAGTAATCTTTCAACTTTAAGTTTAAGAGTCATAAGACTATAAGGACTCCATATACTTAGGGGGATCAACCCTTCGTACAATGTATTGTGCACAACCTTTTCAACGCTAAGCGTAAACCTCTATTAAAAGAGTTGTTCATCTCATTATTTAGAATACAAGTCCACACCAATGTAAGTTTGGTTTGGATAAGCTTTCGAGGTAATTTGGAATTCAACGAACATCAACTACGGAGTAGTTGAATAAAGTCCATGACATTATACTTATAGAATAATCATAATTGAATTAATCATAGTAACTAAAATCATGCTTTAGGAATAATCTAATAGCATACAATTTGAATACTATAGCATACCTTACTTGAACAATACTAAGCCAAGGTTAATTAGAATTGAATATTAAACATGCATAGAAATCTAGTTATGCATGCTAACCAAAAATTGAATTACAAGAATAACTTTTTCAACATCAAATAGTTCAATAAGACAAAGGATTAGAAAACTTGCTCAATTATAAAATAGAGTTAGAAAACTTGCCTTGCTCATAGTCTAAACCGAACAATTTGAATCACAATATCCTATAAACATATGTTATCATGACATAGTTAGACATTAACACAACCAATACATTCACCACGTAGGTTTGATTATTCAATTACATAATCAAATTATAACACAATTTACTCATTAATAACATATTTATTCACCGTATAGAAACATTAAAATCAATATTTTATAGTCCTACTATTATCGTATAGTGTTTCTTAAAATTTTCGTGTACAAAAAGTACACTGTCAGACCATTCTGCTAACTCACGCTGCGGCGCCACAGTTTACACTGTGGTTCGCGCTGCGGCGTTGAGTCGGCGTTGCGGCACGGTGAATGAACTACGAAACCGTGCTGCGGCATGGTGATGGCGCTGCGGCGCCACTAATGCACTGCTGAAGCCGCGCCGCGGCGCGAAACTGCAGTTTCGACTGACAGCTTCGGCAACTGTGCAAGAAAAAGCCAAAATTGGCCTAAAAGCTTGAATCTAATAGACTGATTATCACGTAATTTACATATAAACTTCATATAAACATATTGTGAAGACTTCTAACATGTTTCTACTCATAAAATAATTTAAACATCAAATATACAACACTCAATTTCAATGTTTTTAGTAAAAACTCCATTTTTGATATTTTCAATGAAAATCAACACTGTGATTTTGTTTTTCAACCAAAACAGTAAATTCAAAACATCATAGTTATGATTATACATACTCTATCAATTTCTATAATCAATATATCAATCTAACAACTAATTAAACCTTAATTTCTATTTTAAATTAAGTCATACTCATATATTTTTTATATGAACACTCTGTAATATATTTTCTTCACAAAACACATACATACATGAATTAATTTCTCTATAATCATGCATAAACTAATGAGATAAGCTTATAATCAATAATCATACCAACTTATATACATAACAACAATTTATCTTTTGAAAAAAAATCACAGAGAATTTTTTAGGAAGAGGAAAACTTAACTTTTAAAGAGAAAAGTTAAGCTCCTACCTTTGATTAAGAAGATGATGGCTACTTTTGATTATCAATTCCTTTTCTCCAATTCCTTTATCAAAACCTGTTAGGATTTCTCTCAATTTCTCTCTAGTTTTCTTCTTCTTCTCTTTTTCTTCACTGAGTCTTTCTTCCTAACTCTACTACGTATAATAATATAACGTATATAGTAATAATAGATATATTAAATATATAATATAATACTAACTTAACTGTCATTAGTTAAAAACTTTTAAAAATCAAAAGCCATAAGGCTTGTTTGGCTAACCACTAAAATATATCCCATTAATCCTTATGCCTTGTTTGGTAAAACACAATTATATTAAAGACTTAATATGCAATAAGACTTGTTTGGCCAAAACTAAATTACACTCTATTTAATTTATTTTAATAACTCCTTTATATCAAGGTTATTAGTCACACTTTTATTTAATTAATAAATCAATTAAAACATTAATCTATTAAATTAATTTGGCACATAATTTAATATCACATAACTATAATTTCTTTTATAATTATAATTTTATTTAACCAACTAATATTTTAAATTATAATTTCCCATTTAAAAGATTATAATTTATTTAAATCACTATAAGCTCTCTAACTTACTTAATAAATTCAATTATTATATAATCTCGTAACAATTAATTTTCTTATGTCCTTAATTATTTATTCAACAAATAAATAACTAAATCACATCAACTCAATTTGCCATATAATTCAATAAATATTTAATATTACAAATAAATATTTAATATTTAATATTTAATTATTTATTCAACAAATAAATAACTATACCACATAAACTCAAATTGAACAATTATTTATTCAATAATAAACATATCTATTAAATACTTATATAAATCAATAAATATTTAATATTACATTTTAAAATTCTGGAATGTTACAACTGACGTGAAGGTTGAGTGTACGCATATACTAAACGGATAGAACCTACACTCCATATATGGTTTGACCGTAAAATAATGAAGGTCAATAATTAAACCATGAATGGTAAAGAACTAAATTAAAGACAATGACGTTAATGTAATAAAGCCGAGTTAATGATTAACTTGAATGATCGCTCTGAGTATACAAAAGATTGTATGACTTGGACGATAAAGAATGAATCCTGAGGTATGGCATTTAGTTGCCAGAAGACCATAAGAAATAAGAAATTAACTTAACGAACATTATAGTTAATGGTTCAGATAAGTTACAATAAGTTAGGTTGTGGTACAATCGTAACCTTTGATGGTTGACATATGAGAGCTGGGCTAAATAATTCCTTCAGAGAGTGACGTTATATACGAAACTGGCAACCGATCTAACTCACTGTGATGGCAGTGTAGATGAGACGAGAACTTCTTTGTTGGTTGTTTGTGGGAAACTACTCAGAGTACCATATGGACTACTAGCAGAGAAGCGATGTGTGCTAAGTCCTAGAGATGTTATAAGAAGAAGATAAGAATGTAAATCATCAAATATGATGAACGTTTTGAGTAAGACATCTCCGTATGTCATGAAGCCGTGACCCGATAATGAAAGTTAGTCGTGTAAACTTTTTTTGCAAGAACGCGAACCCTAAGAAGTAAAGTTAAGTAAACCAATGCGTAAGTCAAGTATATGACTAATTGGTGTATGTAGTTTTCCTTATGTGTTTTATAGGAATTGGAATGAGCAGTTCAACGTAAGCTGTAGCTGTGCGTAAGGAAAGCTTCCTAACTTCATTCATATTTTTTATATGAATGCTAGTTTCTTAAACTTCTCAGATATTGAACTTGAGAAGTCTTGTCTATGTGCATATGTGTGAGATATGTGCTAGGTGTTAGTATGTATGAGGCCTTGTGCCACAATTTGAACACTTCGGTGTTTATTTGAGATGAACTATTTTGTGATTGAGCTATTCAATACAAGGATGTTCTGTTTATACATGAATCGTTATTGTTAAGTCTGTGCTAATAATTCTAGCCAGACAGGATGTGTATGGAAAAAGTTAGAAGAATGAAAATATTTTAAAGTATATGTGACTAATGTTTTAAAATGATAGGAATCGAGATTATTCATATTATTCAAGCTACTTCACAACCTTTGTTTGTTTATCGATGTTCTAAAGGAATGTTTGAATTCTTAAAGTTGTTTGTTCAACTGTTATGACTTGTTGGGCAATTAAATGCTCACACTTGCTTTAAATGAAAAATATTTTCAACGAACGATGTTACAAGAACTTAAGGATCCCGTAAAGATCAAGCTGACGGTATCTAGTTCAAGTGTTATTCAGAATATGAATGAACGAGGAGATCAAGCGAAGACATGTAATGCAGAATGATAAAATTGAACTATAGACTAGTTTAATGAACTGTTATGTATCCTTGGTGGCGGATAAAAGTCACTCTTGTAAGATAAAATGAATAATGTATTTATCATTATTTATAATGAAAGAGGTTATAAGGTTTTTTGAATCTGGGATTTGAGAATGTATGTTGTTATATTTCAGTATATAATGATGTATATTGGTTGAATGATGTACTCGTGACGTACGTAATCCAGGTGTGAAGATAGACTGAATTTCGGGGCGTTACAGTGCATGGATAATTCTTAGACGTAATACGAATGAATATCCTTAGCCTGTAGTGCAGGGATGATTCGATGATGTGAATTATTTATTAAGCTGAGTCTCAGCGATAAAATTAATTATAAACTTTTTAAATCATTGAAGATAGTAGATATCATGCTCTACTTGACTGTTCTAAGGGATTGTTTGTTCCGCTGCAGTTAAACTTGATGTTTATTATATTTTATCAGTTTAACACTGTTGAAGGCTAATGATAATTTATTCTGCATTATCTTAGTTATAATATTTCTTACTAGGCTAGTTGAGCTCACCCTTTTGCTTTCATTATTCTCTTCAGAAAATGAGAACGTAGCCGGTACTAGTCGGAAAATGGAGTGACGGTCTGACATGGTTGTTTTAGTAGTCCTCAATATTTAGTGTGATAATAAATGTAATGGGGATTGAACTTGAGTTTGGATATTGTCTATGAGATAATATTCGTGTAAAAACTAAGCTGTGTTCTGTCGTATTTTACACGACAGTTGTATTAATTAAGTTTGTATTATAATTTTGTACCATATATTTAGCGACTCAGAATGGGTGATGTATACCTATTTTGGGGGCGTCACATAAGGTAACCGAGATTGTGTTACACAATATTGAATTAAATAACAAATAAGCTTAGGTAGATCATACTAGCAAGGGATTTTCCCGTCTTTCCCCCTAGTTCTAGTCTCACATCTTAGCCAGGGATCATATCCCTAAGCTTTGATACCAAATGTGACGCCCTCAAAATAGGTATACATCACCCATTTTGAGTCGTCAAATACACGGTACATAATTTAAATACAAACTTAATTATACAACTTTCATGTAAAATACGATAAAACATAGTTGAGAGTTTTGACATGGATATTATCTCATAGAGAGTATCCAAACTCAAATAAAGTCTTCATTACAATTATTATCACACTATTTTATAAAATAGTGAGGACTACTATAACTACCATCTCGAACCGTCACTCCATTCCCCGACTAGTGTGACAATCCAGGATTTTAGTAATTGTAATTTAAAATATTTATTAAATGAAATTAATATTTTATTTATGTGGTTATTATTAGTAAATATTTATGACTAGATAATATGCTAAATTAAATTAATTTATAATTTAGAGAGTTGTAATATAACATGAGATGTTATATTGTTGTTTTAATTTAATAATTTAACATGGTATGATAAGTTATTAAATAAAAATTATAATAAGATTATAATTTTATGATATTTGTTTAAGTGAAATATTTATTTTAAATATTATATGTGTAATTAATTTCTTTGATTATTATTGAATATAGAAATCCAAATAAATAATATGTGATTATAAATTATAAACTAAATTGTTTATTAAATAATTTAGTTTTTGTCATACAAGTCTTAAATATATTAAGTCTTTAAATTTTAAAGGGTTTTGCAAAACAAAGCCTTATGGCTTTTGGATTTTAATTTTTTAAATTTAAATAATCTAAATAAAATAAATAAAATTAATATATATATATATATATATATATATATATTTATATTTTATAACTGATAACTTACTATTGTATTTATTTCAACGTCGGTTTTAGATGTTGGGTGCGTGCCTTTTATTTCTACGTAAAAGGATTTTACCTAAGCCTAAGAAGCAAACAGAAAGGTTCTACAGAGAATTAGAGAGAGGACATAGAGAGTTTGAGAGGAAGATTTCTGAGAATTCCAAAGAAATTTGTTGTGTTTTAGCAAGAATTATCGAGCAATTGAAGGTATTGTCCACAACCTTGATATTATATATATATATATATATATATATATATATATATATATATATATATATATATATGGGTATGTTTTACGGCATAAACTTTCTAAGCTCTGTGAATCCAATTTGTCTAAAATGGTAGTTATGAACTGAATTATTGAATCTATATGTGTGTGTGTTGTTAGAACTAGTATTTAATTAAGAATTATTATGTGTTTAAAGGAAGAAAACTAATTGCAGTGTATACGTTTTACATATGGCTTATGAAGGTACCAATTATGATGGTCAATTCGTATGTTAAACTGTAAATTGAAGCTTGTTCATACTAGTTCGTTAAGAAACGAGTATAATGTAATTTGAATGAAGTGATTTGGTATAAAACTGAGATTACAGTGATGATTTTAGTAAAGGATGTCAAAAATGGAGTTTTAGTATGAAAATATGAATTTTGAGAAATTAAAATAGTTTTAGTTGTTGTTAAATTGTTATAATTGGTGGAATATGTTAACAAACATGTTTATGATAGTGTTATATTTATTTTACGTGTTAATATTACTGTTTAGTAGGTGAAATTCGTGTTTATTGGGCTAAAGTCGGCAACTGTTCATAGCCGACTCTACGTCTATCTGTGCACCATCGCAGCTGCGCTGGTGCCAAGGCTAAAAACTGCGCAGCTGCGTCGATTCCAAGCCTGTGTATGGCGCAGCTGTGCCATACACTGATCTGAGGCAGAGCCTTCTGCTGCTGCTGCATATTTCGGGTAGCCTTACCACTTAGTCTAAGGGTATGATAGTGTGTTAAACATGTAGTAAGAAGGTTAAAACAGAACCATGATATGTGATTGATAAATTCAAAGTTATGAGAATGATTAGTAAGTTACAAACGTGTTATGTGATAACTTAGTATACACAATGAATGTTAGACAAGTGTTATGAAGTCAACACTTGGAATTTCTGAAATGTAAATGGTAAAGTAAGACTTGTACCGAAATAACAAGTTTAACTAGAAATGAGTGTTATATTGGAAATAATATGTTAGTACATTGTGTATTGATTAATACGAAGGGTTATGTGTTGCATTATAACTGATAGTTAATGTGAATGATTATATAACTGTGTAGGAATACACGAAGTGAAGATAAGCGATAAACAGTTAAGTCGTAGTTCATAAACTACGAATCAGGCAAGTCTTTCAGTTCCTATTTGTTACGTGAACTTGATGATTAACTGTTTTAAGTCTTTATTGCAAATAATATGATGTGTTATATTTATGTTGAAAGCATGAAACGTTAAAGTCAACTTATGACTACGTTGATTGAGTAAAGCACTCTGATTAAGTAAGGAACTCAATCTTTATACTTGTTATATGAACTGTAGTCTGTATGTTATTATAATCCAATGTTTAAGAGATGTATGTTGAGCATGTTATTATATGCTACGTGATGCATGAAAACTGTTAGATTTTGCTGAGCTATCGAGCTCAACCTTGCAAATAACCATTTTTGCAGGTCAAGATTTTGAAGTAAAGTTATGTGTTGCTTGAAAGATATGAACCAGATGTGATACTTGAATATTTATACACTTTAGTTGTGTTAGTATTATTTGAACCATGTTTAAGGTTCTGAAGGATGTATTAATGTTGAGTTGTAATATCGTTTCGCAATGTAAACTATTGTAGTATGAAAATGATTCTGAGATATTTAGATGTAAAGGTTGAAGGTTTTGGGAATGAAAATAGTTTGTAATAGAAAATTTTAATTATTCCGCAAATTTTCAATGGTTGTATTATCATTTAATGATATAAAATTTGAGGTTGAATGTATTATTAACGACTGAAATCGAGAATTAAATTATATGAATTTTGGGGTCGTTACAGATGGTATCAAAGCTGTAGGTTATAAACCTTAGGTAGGAGTACCGTAGGCTATAACCTTAGAGAAGAGATGTGAAGATAATGAAAGAATATGCTTAGATAGAGTTTGAACAATAAGAAGAAATTTAAGAAACGTATAGAGAAGGGATTAAAATTTGCGTGAGAGGATTCAAAGAAGAATCTCGCATAGTTATAAGGAATATGAATGTGGGGGTTACTCAACTCCAATAATAAGAATGTAAGGTGTTAATAAATAGACAATGTTTATAAAAAGTGAATGATTTAAGTATGGTATAATTGTACTCTTTAATGGTTGATGTATGGTATTTGGGCTGAACGATTCCTTCATAGAGCGAAGGTATATACAAACTAGCAACTCGGAACCTAGTTTGTTGGTTGTTTGTAGGAAACCACTCAGCATACCATATTGAAACTGTTAGAGACACGATGTGTACCAAGTGTAGAAAATGGATACGTATGATGAAAATGTAGAACTCGAATGAAATGTTGAGCAATGTAAATGTAGTTAGAAATTCTTAAAGGATGAATTATTATATAAACAAGAAAATTCAAAGAAGAATCTTGAAGAGTTATAAAGATAAGAATTGGGAGTTTTCTAACTCCAATAGCCAAGATAACAAATAATGTCGCAAATGATGAAACAGGAAAGAATGGGAATCGTAAAACAAAATGATCACGAGTTAAGAAAAGAATCTTAAGGGAGAGATGATTATAGAATAAGATCACGATGTGATCTATTTAAGTTATAGAAGAAAGATGGTATGTAATGTTTGAATAATTATAGCTTAATACTATGAAGATGGTGTACTATGAAATAGTACGAGATAACTCACGAGGAGTTATAAATGATGTGATACGAGGAATTCGTATTGAGCAAGTTATGGGTAAGTTGTTAATAGTAAGATAGAGTTAGGTGAGATTTCAATTGAGGACTCATGTGATAGCTGAGTTGTATAAACCTTTGTATGGGCGAGGGTTTTATGTTTGCACTCAGTTTATCACATTGATAATCGTTGGAATGTTGGTGTTGCGCTATCAATGTATATGTGGCGAAAAAGGTGATTCTTCTCTCATGTGTATATTTAATAGTTAGAAACTATTAAGATTAGTTAGATATTATTAGGATTAGGTGCGGTTCTTCAAACTAGTGCATATGGTATGTTCGTGACTCACAATAATATGGTATGTTTTGAACCCCTCAGCGAATGGATGCCTATGGTCTGACTAGGATAAGTTCTTAAACTCATATTATTGTGGCAAGTTCCTGAACTTCCAATGTGCGGTAAGTTTGATGAACTATATTGGGTAGAAAACGGTTATCGTATAAGAGAGCATTGATGAAGTTGAAGATTGATAGAATGGTTAAGTAATGAAGTAAGGAAGTAAAGATTGAAGTTGATGGATACCTGGATATTCTAAATCTACTAGCTATGCTAGACTTTCGTAATTTATTGACTTCGTGCTGATGTTTGCACTTCCATTTTCTTGAAAAATATTGGATCAAATGATGAAACCAATGAGTTTAAAAAAAAATACCATTATTCATATGTCTATGCTAATTGCTTCGGTTAGACAAAAAAAAAATAATTTGAAATATATCAAAATATTTTTTTTATATATTATCAATGTATCATGGAACCAGGTGCAGAGATGATAAAAATGATGGAGTCATCAATGCAGTATTACTTAGTGTTGGATGTGATCTAATGATCGTCAACCCACTATGGTATGATGTAGTATGATTAAATCACTAAATGATGGAATCCTCAAACGGACTGTAAATACAGTGCGGTATCATGACGTCATAATTTTTTTTTTGAGATTTCTTTAAGATATGAGAATATATATATATGTATATGTATATTTTGATTGATGTCCAAATTTTTGTAGAAGTCTATGCTATTGGATTCAGCTAGAAGAATATTGACAAATGTTCATAAAATTCAAGCGTTTCTTGAGAAGTTATGCCAAACCAAATTGTTTTGGTGCGGATTCAGATGTTGAAAAGCTGAGATGAACAACCCTTTTATAGAGGATTACGCTGAAGCGTTTAGATGTTTATGCACAATACATGGTATGAAGGGCTGATCACCCTAAGTACGGGAGTCCCTATAGTCTAATGATTGTTAAGGTTTAAGTTGAAAGAATACTTATAACCGTGGACAGAGTGCACAATACATCGTACAAAGGGCTTAACACCCTAAGTACAGGAGTCCCTATAGTCTAATGACTGTTAAGGTTTAAGTTGAAAGAGTACTTATAACCGTGAACGTAGTTCAAGGTCTTATGACCCCTCAGCATGATTTTAAATCTTTTAAATTCCTGAGTTATTCATACTACTTTCCAATTATTGAGCAATTGTGGAATATTCTTGCTATTCTAAAAGGCGAATATGGTAAGGATGATATTCCTTAGAAAGAGGTAAGTCGTAGAATGCAACACTGAATGATGAATATATTGAACAAGTGAGAAAAGAAATTTTGAAGTGAGAAGGGGATGAGTTATCAAAGAAATTTGTAAAACTTTTTAAGTATAAAATGATCTTTATGGAAAGAAAGTGGTTATAAAAAAAACCAGTGAATGAATAAAGTATTAACATAAAATCTATTTTGATAGATTGAATGAATAAAGATTAATAAAATTTCGAGAACGAAATTCTTAGAAGAATGGGTGAATGTAATATCTAGAGTATTTATGATAACGATCCTTAGAGAAGGAAATGAATGGGTTAAAGAATATATACTACTCAAAATAAAATTGAGTCTAAGTGAAATTTATGAAATAAAACCTAGAATTTGTTGAAGTAATGAATATAGTAAGAAATATAAAACCTATTTTAAGATAATGTGTTGAAGATATTCAACGATAAATTTTGAACGAAGAGATTTGATGAAAAGCTGAGTACGATAAGGTTTCGGTGATTCTGGGGACGGAATCCTTATAAGGAGAGAATGATGTGACAATCCTAATTTTTAGAAGCCCAAATTTTTATAAGTTATTAAAATAGGAATTTAATAATTAAAATTCTTATTATGAGATGTTTTGAGATTGGGTATGTATATATGCATGCTATATATTTTGAAATATGCGATCTGGTGTGAAGAGAAATATATATTCATATGGGGACATAATCTTTGTAAGGAGGGAATAATGTGACAATCCAGGATTTTAGTAATTGTAATTTAAAATATTTATTAAATGAAATAAATATTTTATTGATGTGGTTATTATTAGTAAATATTTATGACTAGATAATACGCTAAATTAAATTAATTTATAATTTAGAGAGTTGTAATATAACATGAGATGTTATATTGTTGTTTTAATTTATTAATTTAAGATGGTATGATAAGTTATTAAATAAAAATTATAATGAGATTATAATTTTATGATATTTGTTTAAGTGAAATATTTATTTTAAATATTGTATGTGTAATTAATTTATTTGATTATTATTGGTTATGGAAATCCAAATAAATAATATGTGATTATAAATTATAAACTAAATTGTTTATTAAATAATTTAGTTTTTGCCAAACAAGGCTTAAATATATTAAGTCTTTAAATTTTAAAGGGTTTTGCCAAACAAAATCTTATGGCTTTTGGATTTTAATTTTTTAAATTTAAATAACGACTGAAATCGAGAATTAAATTGTATGAATTTTGGGGTCGTTACAACTAGTCCCGGCTACGTTCTCATTTCTTGAAGAGAACAATGAAAGTAAAAGGGTTAGGTCAACTAGCCCAGTAAGAAATATTATGACTAAGATAATGCAGAATAAATTATCGTTACCCTTCAAAAGTGTTAAACTAATAATAAACAACAAGTTTCACTGCAACGGAACAAGCAATCTATTAGAAGAGTCAAGTAGAGCATGATATCTACTATCTTTTATGATTTAAAAAGTTTATCATCAACTTTATCGCTGAGACTCAGCTCAATAAATAATATCACAACCACGAATTATCCATGCACTACATGCCAAGGATATTCGTGTTTTCACCGATGATCATGATCATACCAGCAACTGTCCATCAATGCACTACGGGCCAATGATTACTTTTACTACATCATTTGTAACATTACGGGTCATGATTATACCGAATGATCCCGGATCATAATCATACCAATCAACAGTCCATCTATGCACGTAAGCCAAAGATGACTTTCATCACAATATAAGTATGAGGATGATGACAATGATATAAGAATTCAATTAAAAGAAAACAAAGGATAAATTTTTAAAGATTAATAATTTAATTTATCCAAAATTTAATAATGTCCAAATTGTCAACATGATACTGCTTTGTAGAGTAAAATTCAAGAATAATATTGTATCAAAAATGATTTGGGCCGAAAAGAAATTAATTTTTGTAATAAATAGTACTCTAGGTGAATAGTACTTTGTGAATAGTGTGACACCCCCAAATCCCGGTACTTCATTACCTCAAGATTTGGTGTTCACTTAATCAAAATATTCATATCCAACTACCCAATCACAATAAAAATTGAATAATAAACCTTCCTTTAAGGGATTACATTAATAAAAATATCCCAGATTATCTAACCTTTAAGTACAATCATTCAAATGCGGAAATTAAATAAATACTTCATTACATCAATCAAATTAAAGTCTAATAAATAACTGTCAACATATTACAAGTCTTCATTACTTGTTCATCTTTTCCTTTCCTTTACTGGTGCTAGGTACATCAACCTTTTCATCCTTAGCTGTAATAGTTATATAAGCAAGAGTGAGAAAATAAAGCTCACTTGAAATAACAATGAATGAAATCTTTACAACAACTGCCAAGTAATAAGCTCAATAGAACTAAACAATATGTTCTATTAACATTCTGAAACATACAACTGAGGGTCTAATGACCACGAACCATATCCACAGTTATAAGTAATCTTTCAACTTAAACTTTAACAGTCATAAAACTATAAGGACTCCATGTACTTAGGGGGATCAGCCTTTTGTACAATGTATTGTGCACAACCATTTCAACGCTAAGCGTAAACCCCTAATCATAGGGTTGTTCATCTCAATATTTGGATTACAAGTCCGCACCAAAGTAAGTTTGGTTTGGATACATTTCAAGATAATTTAGAATTCAAGGAACATCAACTAAGGATTAGTTGAATAAAAGGGTAATCACATTATGCTATGGAATGAATCATACGTGAATTAATAGTTGTATATTAAAATTATGCTTTAGGAATAATCTAAGAGCATAAATATTGAATAACTATAGCATACCTTACTTCAAAAATATTAAGCCAAGGCTATTTAGAATTGAATATTAAGCATGCATAATGATTACCAATTTGAATAATAAAAACTATTCAACATCAGTATATCAGATTATATAAACTTGCATGCTAATTAACAAGTTAAAGACAAGAATAACTTGCTCAACATAAAAATAAGGTTTAGAAAGCATGCGTAATGCAATTCGAATTAGAAACAATAATTTGCTCCATGAAACAATAGATTTAGAGAACTTACCTTGATTGTAAGCTATATCGAATTAACTTGAATAACAATACCCTATATAAATGTCATCATGACATAATTAGTAGCTACCACAATATATATATATATATATATATATATATATATATATATATATATATATATATATATATATATATATATAACTAAGTACATTCATCATGTAAGTTTTGATTCTGAATCACATAATCAAATTTCATTACTAGTTAATTGTAAATAACATGTTCATTCTTAGTATAGAAATACTGAAATCAAAACTTAACAGTCCTACTATCAACACATAACACTTTTTTCGGACTTTGTGTAAATAAATTACACTGTCTGACCATTCTGCTAACTCGCGTTGTGGCGCCACAGTTTACACTGTGGGCCGGCGCTGTGGCGCGAGACAAATGCCAACAAGTGGCGCTGCAGCGTGGCTCTAGCGCTGCGGCGTCGAAAATATACTTATAGAGACTTCATATAAACATAATTTAAAGACTCCTAACTTGATTTTACTCATATAATAACATAAACATCGAATTTACAACACTCAATTTCACTATTTTTGATAAAACTCCATTTTTGACATTTTTCAGTGCAAATCATCACTATAACTGTGTTTTTCAATCAAAACATATAATTCAAAATACGTTGTTTATGTTTATTCATCTACTTTCAAAATCAATAGTCAATATATATATATATATATATATATATATATATATATATATATATATATATATATATATACAACTAATTAAACCTTAATTTTACTTTAAACTAAGTCATATTCATATATTTTCATATAAACACACTGTAATATAGTTTTCTTCACAAATTATATACATACATGAATTAATTGACTATTCTCATATATAACTTATGAAAAAAAAATAATTTTATAACAAACAATTTAACATATAAAACCATATACCACAAACAATTTATACTTCACAAAGATTTTACAGAGAATTTTAGAAGAAGAGGACAACTAAACTTTAAAGAATTTTAAAAATGGTTTAGATGATACCTTGTATGCTAGAAGATGATAACTTTCTTCCTTTGATCAACAAGACTTCTTTTCTCCAATCCTTCTCACAAAACTCTCTAGGATTCTCTCTCAATTTTTCTCTTCTTATCTTCTTTTTCTTCTTCCGAGTCTTTCTCCTAACTCTATTCTAACTTACGTATTAACAAAAAAAATAACGTATGGTAATAATATATATTAATTACATAATATAAATATAGATATAACTGATATCAGTTATCTAAGTTTTTGAAAATCAAAAGCCATAAGGCTTGTTTGGCTAACATAATTCAAATAAATCAATTAATCCTTATACATTGTTTGGTAAAACACCTTTAAAATAACTCAATTAATCCTTACACCTTGTTTCGTAAAACACAATTAAATTACTTTAATTTATTTTAATAACTCCTCCATAGTAAGGTTATTTGTCACACTTTTATTTAATTAAATTTTAATAATCAAATTCATTAATTCTAATAACAATTTCTTAAATTACTTTAATACATAAATCAATATAACATAATTATAATTTTCTTTATAATTATAATTTTATTTAATAAACTAACACATTATTTTAATTACAAATTCAAATTAAAATATAATAATTCATTTAATCATTATAAACTCCCTAAAAGAATATTATCCCATAACAATTAATCTTCTTAACTTCTTAATTATTTACTTAACAAATAATTAACTAAATCAAATCAAATCAAATTGAACAATTATTTATTCAACAATAAACACATCCATTAAATACTTATATAATTCAATAAATATTTAATATTACAATTTAAATTTTTGGAATGTTACATCATTCCCTCCTTACAAGGATTCTGTCCTCAGAATCACAACTCAAACAATTCTTCCCTACTTACAAAGATTATGTCCCCATAATCAAAGATACAGATTAAACAAATAACTCAGGGTAATCTTTCATCATTTTATCTTCGAGTTCCCACGTTGCTTCTTTAGCATTGTGGTTCCTCCATATCACATTCACGAACGGTATAACTTTATTCCTGAGGACATGTTCTTTCCTATCAACTATCTGAATAGGAATCTCTTCATAGGAAAAGTCTTTATCAAACTGTAATGGTTCGTACTCGATCACGTGCTTGTAATCGGGTTTATACGGTTGTAACACCGAAGTGTGAAAAACATTGTGAATGTTTTCCAACTCTGGAGGTAGAGCTACCTCGTAAACCACTTCTCCAACACTTCGCAGCACTTCGAAGGGTCCAATAAACCTTAGGCTTAACTTTCCCATCTTACCGAATTGAATTTTTCCTTTCCAAGGAAAACTTTTAGGAATACGTAATTTCCTACGTCGAATGCACAATCTTGTTTGTGTTGATCAGCATACTTTTTCTGTCTGTCTTGGGCTGCTACCAATCTTGTCCTAATGAGTTTGGCAACCTCAGTAGTTTGTTGTACCAGTTCTGGTCCTAACAGCTGGCGTTCACCGACTTCATCCCAGCACAGTGGAGTTCTGCACTTTCTGCAGGATTAGGCCTCGTAAGGCGGCATGCTGATGCTCGCGTGGTAACTGTTATTGTAGGTGAATTCCACCAACGGTAAATGTTCTTCCCAGCTCCCTTTGAAATCCATGATGCATGCTCTCAGCATATCTTCCAATGTTTGGATTGTTCATTCGCTTTGGCCATCTGTTTGTGGATGATAAGCCGTACTCATTCGTAACTATGTTCCCATACATTCTTGTAGTCTCTTCCAGAAGTTTGATATAAATCGCGAGTCTCTATCTTACACAATTGACACTAGTACTCCATGTCTTGAAACAAATTCTTTAACGTACAATCTTGCCAACTGATCAAGATTGAACCTAATCTTAATTGGCAAAAAGTGTGCTGATTTTGTCAGTCTGTCCACTATCACCCAAATCGCATCGCATCCTCTCTGAGTAGTTGGAAGACCCACCATAAAATTCATTGTGATGTGTTCCCACTTCTATTCCGATATTTCTAACGGTTGGAGTAATCCGCTTGGCCTTTGATGTTCGGCCTTGACTCTTTGACATGTCAAACATTTTTCTACGCATTCTGCAACGTCACTTTTCATATTTGGCCACCAAAAATGTCGGTGTAAATCTTGATACATTTTCGTACTTCCTGGATGAATCGAATTTCTTGAACTATGTGCTTCGCTCAAGATTTCTTCTTTAATCTCTGGTGTTGTTGGAACACAGATTCTTCCCTCGAACCGTAGTAATCCCTCGGTATCGATCTTGTACTTCGCATCACTGCCCTCAACCACTTTTTCTTTTATTTTTTCACATTCTTCATCTTGTAGTTGAGCGTTCTTCACCTTGTCCGCTAAAGTTGGACCAGCTTCTATCTGGAATAGTCATTCATCGGATTCCTGTGAAAATTTGATTTCCAGCTCTAACCTTTCCATTGCTTAAATGAGGTCCTCCTGAGTGGTTATCAGCATCAACTTTTTCCCGACCTTTCCTGCTTAAGGCATCTGCAACCACATTCGCTTTTCCTGGATGATAAAAGATCTCGCAATCATAATCTTTTATCAATTCCATCCATCTTCTTTGACACATGTTCGGGTCCTTCTGAGTGAAATATACTTCAGAATGTTATGGTCTATATATATCTCACACTTCTCTCCATAAAGATAGTGTCTCCATATCTTGAGAGCAAATACTACTGCAGCAAATGCGAAATCATGAGTCGGATACCCTTTCTCATAATCCTTCAGTTGCCTTGATGCGTATGCAATAACTTTGCCGTTCTGCATAAGGACACAACCCAATCCTTTGTGTGAGGGATCACTATACACCACAAAGTTTCCTGTACTATCTGGTAATGATAACACAGGTGCCACACTCAACTTCTTCTTCAAGTCCTGGAAACTTTTTTCACATTTTTTTTCCAAACAAATTTCACAGCTTTTCGTGTCAAATTTGTTAACGGAGTGACTATATTGGAAAAATCTTGAATGAATAGTCTATAATAACCGGCCAGTCCCAAGAAACTCCTTACCTCTGAAGGTGTTCTTGGTTGTTCTCAATTGATTACAGCTTCCACTTTTGATGGATCTACTAAAATCCCATCTTTATCAATCACATGACCCATAAATTGTACACGATCTAGCCAATATTCACACTTAGAGAATTTCGCATACAGCTTCTCTTTTCTTAGTGTCTCCAACGTTAAACGTAAATGTTCTACGTGTTCTTCTTGAGTTTCGGAATACACTAGAATGTCGTTGATAAATACCACTACAAACTTGTCGAAGAATGGTTTAAACACCCTGTTCATAAGGTCCATGAATACAGCAGGGGCATTGGTCAAACCAAAAGACATCACCAGAAACTCTTAATGTCCATACCGAGTTCTGAATGTCGTTCTAGGTATATCCTCCTTCCTTATCTTCAATTGGTGATACCCACTTCTCAAATCTATTTTTGAGAAGCATTTAGCACCCTTCAATTTATCAAACAAGTCATCTATTCTTTGCAACATGTATTTATTCTTAATAGTGACTTTGTTCAATTCCCTATAATCAATGCAAAGATGCATCGACCCATCCTTCTTCTTCACGAATAACACCGGTGCTCCCCACGGTGATACGCTTGGTTGAATATACTTCTTGTCTAGCAGCTCTTGCAGTTGTACCATCAGTTCCTTCATCTCTACTGGAGCCATTCTGTACGGGACCTTCGATATTAGGGCAGTTCTTGGCGCTAAGTCGATCACGAACTCAATCTCTCTTTCAGGCGGAAGTCCTGGTAAATCCTCTGAAAACACATCTTCAAATTCCCTAACCCTTAGTATCTCTTCCAGTTTCACACCCTTCCTCTGAGTATCGACTATATAAGCTAAATAACCCACACAGCCTTGACTCAACAACTTCTTGGCCTGCATAATCGTCAGACATCTCATTTGTCTAGACTATTTGCTACCATAGAAAACTACCTTTGAAGGACTCATAAGGTTTACACACTTCTTTTGGCAATCAATTATCGCTCCATAATTGAACAACCAATCCATTCCCAAAATAATATCAAACTCTCCAAGTCTAATCGGGATTAAATCTACCATCATGACATTCTCCTTAATGTTCACCCTGCAGTTTTTGTATACGAACCTAACAGGGATTACTTCCTTATTCGTAATTTCTATGTTTAAAGGGAAATTCAATTCTTCTCTAGGCAATTCTAACCTATTAGCAAATTCATCAGATATAAATGAGCAAGTAGCACCCGAATCGAATAACACATAAGCATCAATATCATTGATTGGGATAATACCTGACACCACATCTATTGATTGCACATCATCTTTCTGGCTGTGGGTTTGTTTGATGCTGTTGGTTCAGCAATGGCCCATGTTCCTCCACTGCTACCTTCATTGCTTCTTGATGTCTCTCCAGCCTTCTTCTTAGGGCATTCACGAGCAAAGTGATCCTTGGACCCGCACGTAAAGCAAATGTTCTTCTTAGGTTGAGTGCAATTTGGGGTGATGTGACCCTCCTGGCCACAGTTGAAGCATACTCGTTTCCCCATCAAACGCACACCCTTGTGAAACTTCCCGCATGTAATACATGCTTTAAACTTCTTATTTTGCTAGTTACCCTGCCAGTTTCCAGCACCCACATTTCCGTTCCATTTCATCTTCAAATTGTTATTGCCATTTCCACTACCTCCACTACTATTCTTAACCTCCACCTCATTCTTCTTCTTTTTCTGTTCCTGATTGAACTTTATCACTGCCTCACCTCCACCTTCAGCGAGTATTGCCTTCTCCATCACTGCTGCGAATGTCTTTAACTGGAACAGGGAGACCCTACTGTATAACTAGGGCTTCAGTCCCTATTCAAACCTCTTCGCCTTGCGTTCGTCCGTGCTGACTTGATATGGCACAAACCTCGCCAACTCGTTGAATTTTGTGGCATACTCAGATACTGTCATCATTCCCGATTTCAGTTCTAAAAATTGCACTTCTAGCTGACTCTTCGAACTCTCTGGAAAATAGGTCTCGAAGAATATCTCCTTAAACCTATCCCAGGTCACTACTCCTTGTCCTTCTTCGATTTTATTGGCCTACCACCAATAACTAGCCTCTGCCTTCAACATGAATGTTACAAAAGCAGTCTTCTGATCATTCCCTATCCTAGCGACATCAAACACCTTTTCTATCTCCATAATCCAGGTCTATGTCTCGACTGGATTCATGGACCCACAGAATTCAGGTGGTTCAACCGCCTTGAACTCCTTAAACGTTGTACCTTGGTTCTGGGGTTGATTTTGCAATGCACCCGTCGGTAAAGTCACTAGTTGTTGGACGGGGTTAGCTTCAACATCGTTATTGTTAGTTCCCTCAGTGGTTCTCTATCATGGTAGTTGACGTCTTGGAGCCATTTTATGTTAAAAAAAATACATCTATTAGATTGTTTCTCAATTCCTTCAAGTAATTTCTGCTTAACTTACCCCCATAAAAGAAATTATATGAATAAAATAATAACTTTTATTCATTCAAAATCTTTTGAAACATAGAAACAATAGCACCACTGCTATTTACATTACTCTTCTGAACTACACAGTTTCAGGATAACCTCATCATCATCATATCCTATGGTTACATAACACTAGGGATTTACACATTATTTAACACTTTATTCATCGTATATCAGGCATATTCCCTACAATCTTCTACTAAGATACTCTGTAGCCTTTCGACGCTCTTCTTCCATAATTCGGAACATTGTTCAGCGATCTAACACGTAGGATGGCAGAGTCTCGTACTAAATCGGATAACCCATTACCGACCCGATCTTGAGCTCGATTGATCACGACGTTGAATACGTTGTCCATCTCTTCCATCTTCATCCTCTTTGCTTGTGCATCTCTCACTACTGTCCCGGTTCGTTGATACGCTTCCTCGCATTCATTCTCAGCGTTTGCCCTCTTAGTAGCTTCTTCCTTCAGCTTGTTATTCAGATCTGCAATCACTTCGAGCAGTCCTTCGCTCTCTCCTTCAGTCTGCATCAGCTTCTCTTCAACATTAGTTAGACGTTCATCTCGATCCTGGATGTCGTCGTCCTACTGTGCCATTGAAGTTTGTTGCTCAGCTACTATCTCCTACAACTCCTCGACGCTACAACTCCTCGACGGTGTCCTGAAGTTCCACGTTACGGTCGTAGACTTCATCATACATACTAGCAGCAATCGAGTTTAGTGGAATCTCTTCCTCCTCATCCTCGTCATCCTCATTCTCCCGTGGCAGCTCAAGGGGATCCTCCTCATCTGTTTCCACATCATCATCCTCATCTTTAACCACTGTGACCATCGGGGCTGACTCCCTTGACAGTAGTTGTTCCCAAACCACCTGAATGTCGCGAGGCTCCTCCTCTATAGGCATATGAGGTCCTTCCTCTCTAGCTTGACTGGATTCTCCGACATTAGTCATCTTGACAACAAAATTTCAAAATTTTACTTAGTAATTATTATTATTCGTCACCCACGAGCATATAAGTTATAATCACATAAGCACATAAGTATTTTATTATTTCTTCCATATAACTCGATAAGAGTTATCACCACTATCTTTTCAAATGTTACTTCCTACGGCTTTCCCCCACCTAAGGTTCATAACATAAGGCTTTGATACCAACTTATGACACCCCCAAATCCCGGTACTTCATTACCTCAATATTTGGTGTTCACTTAATCAAAAAATTCATATTTAACTATCCAATCACAATAAAAATTGAATAATAAACCTTCCTTTAAGGGATTACATTAATAAAAATCTCCCAGGTTATCTAACCTTTAAGTACAATCATTCAAATGTGGAAATTAAATAAATACTTCATTACATCAATCAAATTAAAGTCTGAAAAATAACTATCAACGTATTACAAGTCTTCATTACTTGTTCATCTTTCCCTTTCCTTTACTGGTACTGTAATAATTATATAAGTAAGAGTGAGAAAACAAAGCTCACTTGAAATAACAATGAATAAAATCTTTACAACAACTGCCAAGTAATAGGCTCAATAGAACTGAACAATATGTTCTATTAACATTCTGAAACATACAACTGAGGGTCTAATGACCACGAACCATGTCCACATTTATAAGTAATCTTTCAACTTAAACTTTAACAGTCATAAAACTATAAGGACTCCACGTACTTAGGGGGATCAACCCTTTGTACAATGTATTGTGCACAACCATTTCAACGCTAAGCGTAAACCCCTAATCATAGGGTTGTTCATCTCAGTATTTGGATTACAAGTCCGCACCAAAGTAAGTTTGGTTTGGATACATTTCAAGGTAATTTGGAATTCAAAGAACATCAACTAAGGATTAGTTGAATAAAAGGGTAATCACATTATGCTATGGAATGAATCATAAGTGAATTAATATTTGTATATTAAAATTATGCATTAGGAATAATCTAAGAGCATAAATATTGAATAACTATAGCATACCATACTTGAAGAATATTAAGCCAATGTTATTTAGAATTGAATATTAAGCATGCATAACGAATAGCAATTTGAATAATAAAAACTATTCAACATCAGTATATCAGATTATATAAACTTGTATGCTAATTAACAAGTTAAAGACAAGAATAACTTGCTCAACATAAAAATAAGGTTTAGAAAGCATGCGTAATGCAATTCGAATTAGAAACAATAATTTGCTCCATGAAACAATAGATTTAGAGAACTTACCTTGAGTGTAAGCTATACCGAATAAACTTGAATAACAATACCCTATATATATGTCATCATGACATAATTAGTCACTACCACAATATATATATATATATATATATATATATATATATAACTAAGTACATTCATCATGTAAGTTTTGATTTTGAATCACATAATCAAATTTCATTACTAGTTAATCGTAAATAACATGTTCATTCTTAGTATAGAAATACTGAAATCAAAACTTAACAGTCCTACTATCAACACATAACACTTTTTCAGACTTTGTGTAAATAAATTACACTGTCTGACCATTCTGCTAACTCGCGCTGTGGCGCCACAGTTTACACTATGGGCCGGCGCTGCGGCGTGAGACACAGGCCAACGAGTGGCGCTGCGGCGTGGCTCTAGCGTTGTGGTGCCGAAAATATACTGCTGGGCCACGCTTCAGCGCCGAACTTTAGACCTCGGCGATCAGCTTAGGCAACATCATGAACAAAAGCCAATTTGGCCTACAAGCTACTTTCTAACAACCTAATTAACATGTAATACTTACAGAGATTTCATATAAACATAATTTAAAGGCTCCTAACATGATTTTACTCATATAATAACATAAACATCGAATTTACAACACCCAATTTTACTATTTTTGATAAAACTCCTTTTTTGACATTTTTAGTGCAAATCATCACTATAACTGTGTTTTTCAATCAAAACATATAATTCAAAATACGTTGTTTATGTTTATTCATCTACTTTCAAAAATCAATAGTCAATATATATCTTAGCAACTAATTAAACCTTAATTTTACTTTAAACTAAGTCATATTCATATATTTTCATATAAACACACTGTAATATAGTTTTCTTCACAAATTACATACATACATGAATTAATTGACTATTCTCATATATAACTTATGAAAAAAAAATAATTTTATAACAAACAATTTAACATATAAAACCATATACAACAAACAATTTATACTTCACAAAGATTTTACAGAGAATTTTAGAAGAAGAGGACAACTAAACTTTAAAGAATTTTAAAAATGGTTTAGATGATACCTTGTATGCTAGAAGATGATAACTTTCTTCCTTTGATCAACAAGACTTCTTTTCTCCAATCCTTCTCACAAAATTCTCTAGGATTCTCTCTCAATTTTTCTCTTCTTCTCTTCTTTTTCTTCTTCCGAGTCTTTCTCCTAACTCTATTCTAACTTACGTATTAACCAAAAAAATAACGTATGGTAATAATATATATTAATTACATAATATAAATATAGATATAACTGATATCAGTTATCTAAGTTTTTTAAAATCAAAAACCATAAGGCTTGTTTAGCTAACATAATTAAAATAAATCAATTAAACCTTATACCTTGTTTGGTAAAACACCTTGAAAATAACTCAATTAATCCTTATACGTTGTTTGGTAAAACACAATTAAACTCCTTTAATTTATTTTAATAACTCCTTTATAGAAAGGTTATTTGTCACACTTTTATTTAATTAAATTTTAATAACCAATTTCATTAATTCTAATAATAATTTATTAAATTACTTTAACACATAAATCAATGTAACATAATTATAATTTCATTTATAATTATAATTTTATATAACCAACTAACACATTATTTTAATTACAAATTCAAATTAAAATATAATAATTCATTTAATCATTATAAACTCTCTAAAAGAATATTATCTCATAACAATTAATTTTCTTAACTCCTTAATTATTTACTTACAAATAAATAACTAAATCAAATCAAATCAAATTGAACAATTATTTATTCAATAATAAATACATCCATTAAATACTTATATAATTTAATAAATATTTAATATTACAATTTAAAATTCTGGAATATTACAAATAGTACCCCGTGAATAGTACCCAGGAATAGTACTTTATGAATAGTACCCGTGAATAGTACTTTATGAATAGTACCCCGTGAATAGTATTCCGACATGAAAAGATCAATAATTATCAAGAATGCTCAGAATAATTTTTTCATGAAAAGATACTGGAAGAAGCGCAAATATCAAGGCTATTCTATTAATTTCACAGAGTATAGAAGCAATACTTAAACAGAATGAGTGTAGAATTAGGAATACGAAACGAAATAATATTACTTACATATTACAGAGTATGGAAGAAAGTATTATTTTCTACGAATACTGAACAAAAATAATATCCCTTACCTTTGAAGAATACTAGATACTGGAATAGTGAAGTAGCAGACTACTCTTCTTCTTTCTCTCTATAGTTTCTCTCTCTATAATTGCTCTTGTGAGTCTTAGTGAATTGGTGAGAATGAAAGAAGAATGAGCTTCTATTTATAGGAAAATATAGTTTTGATAATTTCACGTTTTGGGGCTCGAATTATTACATTATAATACCTTCATCTTTACCTCTATTTTTAATTTAGTCCTACAAGTATTATCAAACTTGCACCACCTCCCCTAATAGTACATGTAGTGAATCAATAGTTCCATACATGTGAACCAACAGTAAGTTGCATGTGAGCTAATAGCAATTAACTGCTCATTTATCCGATTAATTACCCGACTGGTCAATATAACCTCCAGAAATCAATTATTATCGAAATAAATGTCAATTTTCACTAACACTAAAAAATCCCAACACAATAAAAATATCAATTTCACCTTTAATCAACACAAACTTATTCATCATTAATATTATAACTCACAATATTTAACAACCAGATCATTCCCAGGAAAGAAGGGGCTTTCCGATAAGGATTTCTCCCAATTGGCGCGCAATTAGGTGACCAAACCTCTCCTCGATAGAACTTTTTATACATCGTCAATATTACAAATAATAATATGAATAACTTTGTTGTCTCAATTATTGATTTAATAATATAAAATATTATGCAGATGATAATATGACAATAATTGAATCAATAATACGAGAGATATTATGCAGCAACTACTGTAACAATAATTGAATATAATTGACTGACTTCTCACGTAAGCATCAATAATCAATATCGTGTGCTACTATGTAACCACATATATTACTATTCTTTTACCACCAGGTATTTTAACAGTTTAACGGTAAAACTTTCGCCGTTATTTTTATAAAAAGATAATTCTGTCATTTTCTAACTATGACAATACTTTCGTTGTGGGGTCCACCCATGATTGTGCCGTCATACGAATATTCCTTGTTAAAACAAATATTCCCCGACCAATCGAATATTTTATAACCACTTGCTTACTTTGCAAAATTTGAAAATATTACCCACAACTATAACATTATATCAAATCCACACCATAATATTCAAAAATATATTTCGACAAAAAAATATTCTTTATTCATAAAAGTTGGGGTCTTACATATTCCATCATGGTTTAACATAAAAAAGAAAATAAATACATGTAACACTTATTAATTTTTTTTGAAATTTTGTTATAACTATTTGGTTACCCACAAAAACTAAAATAGTTACCTTTGTATGAAGGTTTGGCTAACAACTGCACCATATTCAAAAGATTTTTTTTAAAAGATTATTTATAAGTAACCAGCGGCTACATAAATAGGAACTCTTACATGGAAATTCGGATACCATCTGCACCTTCTGTTAAAACAAATAAATTAATCATACATACATTCCAATCACTATAAAATTGATCATTTGGGATACGATTTATTGGTCACTACATATTGGACAAATGGACACTGTTTATTGCGATGTCTAGTTGGGTTATATTATACATTGGAACTTCGACATACCATAACTGGATACTTTAAAAGTAAAATACATAAAATATTATAAATTGGATAATTAATAATGGAATTCCTCAATATGTTCAATGTGTTAAAATAATCAAAAGATAATTGTAACCAACATGATGAAGTTCTATCACTGAGTAATACACATTTGGTTACATCTAAAGGAACGAATCCAAGAAACCCAATACGAACAAACAAATAATGTCAAACTACTGGTAATATTGTAACGACCCAAAAATTCATACAATTTAATTCTCGACTTCGGTCGTTAATAACACATTCAACCTCTAATTTTATATCATTAAACGATAACACAACCATTGAAATTTGCGGAATAATTAAAATTTTCTATTACAAACTATCCTTGTTCTCAAAACCTTCAACCTTTACATCTAAATATCTCAGAATCATTTTAGTACTACAATAGTTTACATTCGCAAAATAATATTACAATTCAACATTAATACATTATTCGAAACATTAGACATGGTTTACAAGAATAACAACTTAGCTAGGATATTAAATCTTCATATATAACTTTTGATCCATAACAATCAAGTAGCACATAGCGTTACCTCCAATTTTTGAATCTGCAAAAATGGTTATTTGCAAGAATGAGCTCGACAGCTCAGCAAAATTTAACAGTTTTCATGCATCACGTAGCACATAATAACATGCTCAACATACAAGAATAATCATAAACAAACATAGCATACATGTTTAGTTCACATAACAACTATAAAGATTGAGTTCTTTACTCAATCAACATTCATAGTTCAATCATCATAGTCATAGATTGACTTTCACATTTCATACTTTTGACATATATAATACACCATACACTAAAATTTTAAAGCAGATCATCATCAAGTTCACATAGCAAAAAGGAACTGAAAGACTTGCCTTTACCGGCGTTTTACCAACACGCTAATACTTCGCGTCCTTGCATAACCTACACTGTATGCGAGATTGATAATAAATAAAATCAATACTCAATCTCATGGTCAAATTTATTCTAAGACCTTACTTTATCTTATTATCCTTTATAATATCTTTATAGACATCTAACTGTGTTTTATATGCAACTCGATTTTATTTTAATTTTCATCACCACACATGCTAGACTATCTCACTTATAGTTTAATGTACGTATATCACACCATTTTATTTTTACCAATTTGGTTTCAAAAATGCATATTCAACACATTGTTTACATGTTTAATTTTCTTTCATAAATCAAAAATTACCCTTTTCGATTTCTTTCCATTATTATTCTTGTATTATCATTTTTTTCATACTTAGATATCCAATATTAGCCATTAGTTAGATACTTTGTATACCAAAGTTTAGAAACACTATTACTTTAAGACATTTTATCGAGCACGTTATGTGCACATATTAACTTATCTCAACTCTTGATCTTAAATGGTTAATTATGAATAGAATATGATAACACATATCTATATTCATTACATACGTCAAAACATATTTTTAATCATCAAAATATACCATCACCCAAAATCTTAATTCAAACATAATTATAAAACTTCATCTTCACAATTTTTTTTAACAAAACGTTGTTTTCATTTTTAACGTATCTCCTTCGTTACATGCCCATTTTTGTTCCTTCTTATATAGAATTAACCCTTACTCAGTGTACTACAACCTCATCTAGGCCTTAAAGTCAGACCCTTATCCATCTAAACCAGATTCTGCAATTCATCAACTAGTGTAGAAAATTTCATTTTCTGGACATCCTTACTAAACAATTTATTTCGGACATTATCCGGTCCATAAAATGGCTCAATCACGCGAGTCTAGCTAGTAAACGTCCATATCTACAACTTTACAGTTTTAAGTTTCTTCAGATTCAAAACACACGAATTTATATGAATTTTTCAAAGTCAGAAACCGTAACAGTTTTGATTTTCTGGACATATTATTTTCCCTTCGGACCAGCCTTACTAAAATAGACATTGCGAAAAATCTACAAAGAGTTTTCATGTGATTCCACTTTCAGAATATAGCTTACTTCCATATCTTCGATTTGATATAAGGCTCATTTTCTAACTCATTATACCCAAAGAGATATGAATTTCACAAGATATGTCCATAATTACTCAAAACCTACGAATTTTGTTCTTCAAATTTACTTTCCATTTCATTTTCTTTCTTGAATCCTCTTGTTTAATTCTTGATAATCCAAGATTAAACCAATACAAACAAGATTAAGCATGATCTATTACCCTAGAACATAAATCTACCCAAAAATCAAAGATTAAATAAGAGTTTAGAAGTTACCTTCTTCTAACTTTTTCTTCTTCTTCTTCTAGCTCATCTCAATTCCTCTATCTCTCTAGATTTCTCAATACAACTTTTATATAACCATTATCCTACATTTGAAGAACATAAAATATAATTAAAATAAAAAATTTAGATTATAGTCTTATTAGTATGAATTTAAGAGAGAGATGAAGATGATGATGATGGGACTTGTTTTGTCTTCTCAAAGCTTTCCCTTCTTCTTTTTCTTCCTTTTTCTTCCTATTCTTCTTCTCCTACAACTCTCTCTAACTCTCTTCTTCTTTCTTTGGTTTATTTTCTAAAACTAACATACTAACTTGTAGTATATACATATAATATACAATACTAGTAATATATAATATATGTAACTCCTAGTAATTATTAGATATACTAATTACTACTTAATACATAGGTTACACCAATTTGAACTTGAAAAACCCAAGACCATGTTTGGCAAATACTCATTATTTTAATTAATCAATAGCTTAACATTAATCAATCTCATCAAATTGTCACATAATTATATTTACTTGTTAATTATAATTTTGTGTAACAATCACCACATAACTCATCTAATTTAATTACCTCAATTAAATTAGAACTATAACATAAAATTATTATATTAATTAAATTAAATACTAAATATTCATTTAATTAATCTGCTACACTTAATTACCTTACTCTATAATCAAAACAAAATTTATTTATTTAACTCAATAAATAATTCAATTAAATATTTATATATATTAAACATTAATATATAACATTCTCTTCACATCAATTCACATATTCTACAATATATGACATACACATACTCACACCCAACATATCTCATAAATAATAATTTTATTTATAAAATTCTCATTTATAAATTCTAAAAATCTGGGATGTCACAAATATAATCAAAGATGAAATTCCATTAACAGAAGCATTCACTACACAGTAAAAAGTCAGTAACAATAACAAATGGTTATGAATATAAAAAAACCAAGATAAAAAAAACTTTACAAGGAAAAGACATAGACAACCAAACTATTCTTCTGGGATAAATCTGCTTGGATATTATGTATCAGAATTGTATCGCTCTACTTGCTGTTCCAAGCATACATGAAGAGGTTAACAAATAATTTCTTCTAGTATTATATAATGGGGAATGGATTGGGCATTTCAGTAATCTTTTGGTGGAGAAAATATTTTGCAAAACAAACCGTGAACATACTGTAATCACTGCAAAAACAAACAAATAGAAAACAAATCAAACCAAACATTATACTAGATGGAATAATTAAAGAAATGGAAACAATATAAACCTTACCCCTGAATTTGTTTAGGCACCCCTTCTATAAATTCAAGTTCAATGATATCATGTTCCCCTTACGGATATATTGTTCACTATAAAAATCAATATCTGACCTACCCTTCCGAAACCCACACTAAGACAATATTATGGGTAGAATGAAAATGTAAAGCTCATGAACATCCATTATATTTGTTTGCATGACTGTCCTGGTTGGTTGAAGAGAATAATAAACTACTAGAAGTCTACGATGCACATCAAAGATCAACAAAAACCAATGTTCTGGATCTATCATGTGAATGGGCAACGAAACATAATCAACAGCAACCCAAGGTGTGTTCACATCCATCAAATATCCACGAATGTATTCATAAACATCACCCTCCCCCGACAGTAGAGTCTTATCTGCATTTTTAAGATAATATTAACCATATAAAGCAGATAACTTCACATGAAACCAACATTCTATAGTAGTGACCTTGATATTATTATTGGAAGAGTGCCTAGCCAATTTTCGGACGTAGTAGAAGGAAATGTTGATATGCTAGACCAAAAAACAAACCAAAACCCATAAGATATAAATAATTGCAAAAAATTAAAACTTTCTGATAAAGGTAATCAACATTGTTAAAACTAGTGACCAAAGCAATTAAATAAGGTAGCTATAAATAATTTACTGCAATATCAGAGAAGAAAAACACTTTACAAAAAACTCAATCAAAATTTCAAAAATAAAGAAACTCGCATCATCATCAAACCACTGTCCAGGAGTCTTTAATTTGTAGAACCACATTTTGGATGAGATTAGGACAAACCCAAATCTGAATGCAGGTTCAATCTTATCATTATCTCCAAAGAATTTTTTAGTCCTACAATATAAAAGCATATAGGTAAAAGAAAACAAAATATTTTTTTTAAAAAAAATATATTATTGTTAAACTACAAATAACATACCTTTTTGAAATTTAAATAGGCACACTTAGAAGGGGGGGTTGAATAAGTGTAGGCACAAACTATGTCCAATTTTTATTTCTTATCAAAAAATCCTTTGGATGTTTAATGCAGTAAGCTGGATTTCCAAATCAGAATATTATTGAGTTAACCAGTTTTACTGATATGTATAGAATGCAGGCTGTTGGATAAATAACAAGATATTCAAGAACAGAAAGTAATCACACAAACACCAGAATTTTTACGTGGTTCAACTACTACAATTACAATACAAGTTCTAGCAATTTGAATACCTTTGTTCCCCGTGCACCTATGCACTCTTAAGCACCTATGCTTCCCTTAAACTTAACTGTAATAATTTACCAATTCAAAACAGAATTACATGTAATATTGATTGACATAGAAACAGTAAAATACATACTATAGGTCTAATGATCAAGTAATATATTACTCACCAACTCAAGGCTCTAGTATGGAATGAAATGATATGCAAGAAGAATATTACTAGGATATATTCTATATGTTCTTCGTAGCTGCAACTCTGTTCTTAATGCAATCAATGTCTGTCTTAGTGAAAAACACTTTCGTAGCTTGTATGCTATGTCGTGCTGTGTATGTTTTTCGTCTTTGACTATGTTAACGAGTTCTGTTTATATAGACCTCTCGAGAATATTTCTGTTGCACAGATTTGATGCTATAATATGCACGTTTAAAACCACTTAGCACAAATCTTGCAGACTATGTCAATTATGATATACTCAGCTTGATTTTCATTTCCATTATCTGAGGTATCACGCTGTTAATATTTTTATGACTAATTGATTTAAGCATGTCCCAATTTCTAAAAAGCCAGAAATCAACACTTTATATTACCATACACATTTACAAGCAAGTTTCCATATTTCTCAATATATATTGGACCGTTAGACCCAACCAATTAGATTTCCCAAATCATGGCTCATGATTCCTATACCGCATATGGTAATCAATCAACTAGATTTCTTAATTACTTGCCTAGAATTAAGACCCCTGATCCTTCGGTATCGACCTTGTATTTCGTACCGCTTCCATCAACCATATTCTCCTTTATCTTTTCACATTTTTCATCTTGTAACTGGGCGTTCTTCACCTTGTCCAGTAAAGTTGGACCTGCTTCTAACTGAAATAGTTGTTCGTCAGATTCTTTTGGAAACTTAATTTCCAACTCCAGTTTTGTCATTACTGAAATGAGCTCCTCCTGAGTTGTTATCAGCATCAACTTCTCCCGACCTCTCCTTTTTAAAGCATCTGCAACCACATTCGCTTTGCCCGGATGATAAAAGATCTCACAATCGTAATCCTTTATCAATTCCATCCACCTTCTTTGACACATGTTCAAATCCTTCTGAGTGAAAATATACTTCAGACTTTTGTGGTCTGTGTAGATCTCACATTTCTCTCCATAAAGATAATGTCTCCATATCTTCAGAGCAAATACAACTGCTGCCAATTCCAAATTATGAGTCGGATACCCTTTCTCATAATCCCTCAGTTGTCTTGATGCATACGCAATAACTTTGTCGTTCTGCATAAGAACACAACCCAATCCTTTGTGTGAGGCATCATTGTACACCACAAAATTTCCTGTATTGTTTGGTAATGTCAACACAGGTGCTACACATAGCTTCTTCTTCAAATCTTGAAAACTTTCTTCACATTTCTCTGTCCACACGAATTTTACAGCTTTCCTTGTCAAATTTGTTAACGGAGTGGCTATCTTAGAAAAATCTTGAATAAATCTTCTATAATAGCCAGCCAGTTCTAAGAAACTCCTCACTTCTGACGGTGCTCTTGGTTGTTCCCAATTGATTATAGCTTCCACTTTTGATGGATCCACTGAAATCTCATCCTTGTCAATAACATGACCCAAAAATTGTACACGGTCGAGCTAAAATTCGCACTTAGAGAATTTTGCGTACAACTTTTCCCTTCTTAGTGTCTCCAACGTCAAACGTAAGTGTTCCACGTGTTCTTCTTGAGTCTTGGAAAACACTAGAATGTCGTCGATAAATACCACTACAAACTTGTCTAGGAATGGTTTAAACACCCTGTTAATCAAATCCATGAACGCAGCAGGTGCATTGGTTAAACCAAAAGACATCACCAGAAACTCGTAATGCCCATACCGAGTTCTGAATGTCGTTCGTGGTATATCCTCATTCCTCACTTTCAGCTGGTGATGCCCACTTCTCAAATCTATTTTTAAAAAGTATTTGGCACCCTTCAATTGGTCAAACAAATCATCTATTCTTGGTAATGAGTATTTGTTTTTAATAGTGACTTTGTTTAACTCCCTGTAATCAATGCAAAGACGCATTGGCCCGTCCTTCTTCTTCACGAATAAAACTGGCGCTCCCCACGACGATACGCTTGGTTGAATATATTTCTTGTCCAGCAGTTCTTGCAATTGTACCATCAGTTCCTTCATTTCTACCGGAGCCATTCTGTACGGGGCCTTCGATATTGGTCCTGTTCCAGGCGCAAACTCGATCACGAACTCAATTTCTCTGTCAGGCGGAAGTCCTGGCAAATCCTTTGGAAACACGTCTTCGAATTCCCTCACTACTGGTATTTCTTCTATTTTAACACCCTTCTTCTGAGTATCGACTATGTAAGCTAAATAGCCCACACAACCTTAAGTCAACAATTTCTTGGCCTGCATAGTCATCAGACATTTCATTTATCTAGGTGACTTGCTACCATAAAATACTACCTTTGACGGAGACATAAGGTTTACACACTTCTTGTGACAATCGATTACTGCTTCATATTTGAACATCCAATCCATTCCCAAAATTACATCAAACTCCCCGAGTTTAATCGAAATTAAATCTACCAACAAGATATTCTCCTTAGTGTTCACCCTACAGTTCTTGTATACGAATCTAACAGGGATTATTTCCTTATTTGTAATTTCTATGTTCAAAAGAAAATTTCAGTTCTTCTCTAGGTAATTCTAACCTCTTAGCAAACTCATTAGATATAAACGAGCAAGTAGCACCCGAATCAAATAATACATATGCATCAATATCATTAATTGGGATAATACCTGACACCACATCTTTTGATTGCACAGCATCTTGCACAGTCATGTTGAAGGTTCTGGCTGTGGGTTTATTTGATACTGCAGGTCCTGCAATGGCCCATGTACTTCCATTGTTACCTCCACTGCTTCTGGTTGTCACTCCCTCCTTCTTCTTAGGGCACTTACGAGCAAAGTGATCCTTGGATCCGCACGTGAAGCACGCATTCTTCTTCGGTTGAGTGCAATTTGGGGCGATGTGACCCTCCTGGCCACAATTGTAGCAAACTCGTTTCCCCATCAAGCACGCACCCTTGTGAAATTTCCCGCATGTCGCACATGCTTCAAACTTTTTGTTTTGCTGGTTACCCTGCTGGTTTCCAGCACCCATGATTCCATTCCACTTCCTCTTCAAGCTGTTGTTGTTATTGTTTCCACTATTACGAGTTCCATTCTTAATCTCATTCTCATTCTTCTTCTTCTTTTATTCCTGATTGAACTTTGCCACTGCCTCGCCTCCACCTTCAGCGAGTACTGCTTTCTCCATCACCACTGCAAATGTCTTCAATTGGAACAGGGAGACCCTACTGTACATCCAGGGCTTCAGTCCCTGTTCACATCTCTTCGCCTTACGTTCGTCTGTGCTAACCTGATATGGCGCACACCTCGCCAATTTGTTGAACTTTGCGGCATACTCAAATACTGTCATCATTCCTTATTTTAGTTCCAGAAACTGTACTTCCAACTGACTCTTCGAACTCTCTGGAAAATAGGTCTCGAAAAATAACTCCTTGAACCTATCCCAGGTCATCACTCCTGGCCCTTCCCGAGTTTTATTAGCATGCCACCAATAACTAGCTTCTGCTTTTAACATAAATGTTGTGAAAGCAGTCTTCTGGTCATCCCCTACCCTAGCGACATCGAACACTTTTTCTAGCTTCATAATCCAGGTTTGTGCTTCGACTAGATTCATGGACCCACGGAATTCAGGTGGTCCAACCGCCTTGAAATCCTTAAACGTTGTACCATGATTTTGTGGTTGATTCTGTAATGCTCCTGTCAGTAGAGTCACTAGTTGTTGAACGGGGTTACCGTCAACATTGACGTTATTGGTTTCTTCGGTGGTTCTCTGTCGTGTTAGTTGACGTCTGGGAGGCATTTTCTGTTAAAACAAAACATCTATTAGACTATTACTCAGCTTGTTTAAGTATTTTCTAATTAACTAGCCTCCAAAACAGAAATAACCACATAACACATAACACTTTGAATAAATTAACAACTTTTATTTATTCGTAACCTTTTCAAAAACATAAAATAATAGCATCTCTGCTATCTACATTACTTTCCTGAACTACAAAAGTTTCAGAACAACATCATAATCATATCCCATAGGTTGCATAAGACTTGGGATTTACAATTTATTTAACCTTTCACTCATCGTACTACAGCTACAATGTTCTATTAAGATACTTCTTAGCCCTATCACGTTCCTCCTCCATGACTCGAAACATTGTTCTGCGATCCAACATGTATGATGGTAGCGTCTCGAACTGAATTGGATAACCCATGACACAATCTTGAGCTCGATTAATTACGGTGTTAAATACTTTATCCATCTCTTCCATCTTCATCCTCTTTGCCTGCGCGTCTCTCGCTGCTCTTCCAGTTCATTGATAAGCTTCCTCGTATGCATCTTCAGCTCTTACCCTCTTAGCAGCTTCTTCTCTCAGCTTGCTCTTCAGTTCAGCAACCATCTCGATTAATTGTTCTTTCTCTCCTTCAGTCCATATTAGTTTCTCCTCGGCATTTGTCAGTCGTTCCTCACGATCCTGGATCTCGTTGTCTTTTTGTGTCATTGCAGTCTGTTGTTCAGCTACTATCTCTCATAATTCTTCGACGGTATCCTGAAGTTCCACGTTGTTGTCATAGACTTTATCGTACATACGAGCGGCTATCGAGGTTAGTGGAGTCTCTTCCTCCAGTGGCAACTCAACGGGATCCTCCTCATCTGTCTCCACATCATCATCCTCATTCTCAACTACTGTGACCAACGGGGCTGACTCCCGTGGTAGTAGTTGTTCCCAAACTACATGAATGTCGTGAGACCCCTCCTCTATAGGCATCTGAGGTTAGCCTGACTGGATTCTCCGACATTAGTCATCCTGACAACAAAGTTTTAAAATTTTAATTATTAATCCTTACTATTCGACACTCACGAGTACATAAACTATAATCACATACGCACATAAGTGTTTTATTACTTCTTTCTTAAAACCCGATAAGAGTTATCTCCACTATCTTTTCAAAGGTTATTTCCTAAGGCTTTTCCCCCCACCTGAGGTTCATAACCTAAAGCTCTGATACCAACTTGTGACACCCCAAAAAACTGGTACTTCATTTCCTCAAGATTTGGTGCTCACGTAATCAAAACATTCATTTACTAACTACCCATTCATAATAGAATTGAATAATAAAAGAAAACCTGCCCATACAGGATTAAACTTAAATAAAATCTCCCAGGTTATCTAACTTTTAACAACAATCATTCAAATGCGGATAATTAAATAACTTCATTACATTCATTAAACCAAATTCTGAAAATAAACTATCAAACTATTACAAGTTTTCAGTACTTATTCATCTTTCCTTTTCCCTTACTGGTGCTTGGTACATCACCAGTTTCAACTTTAACTGCAAGAAATTTTACAGGCAAGAGTGAGCAAACAAGGCCCACTTGAAATAACAATAAGTAAATCTTTAAACTTTTACATCAATTGAAAATATTAGTATCAATAGAACTGAACAATATATTCTATTAACTTTCTGAAAGTTATAATATTCACTGAGGGTCTAATGACCACGAATCATGTCCACAGTCATAAGTAATCTTTCAACTTTAACTTTAACAGTCATAAGACTATAAGGACTCTACATACTTAGGAGGATCAACCCTTCGTACAATGTATTGTGCACAACCATTTCAACGCTAAGCGTAAACCTCTATTAATAGAGTTGTTCATCTCAGTATTTAGAATCAAGTCCACACCAATATAAGTTTGGTTTGGATAAGCTTTCAAGGCAATTTGGAATTCAAAGAATATCAACTACGGAGTAGTTGAATAAAGTCCATGACATTATACTTATAGAATAATCATAATTGAATTAATCATAGTAACTAAAATCATGCTTTAGGAATAATCTAATAGCATACAATTTGAATACTATAGCATACCTTGCTTGAACAATACTAAGCCAAGGTTAATTAGAATTGAATATTAAACATGCATAGAAATCTAGTTATGCATGATAACCAAAAATTGAATTACAAGAATAACTTGTTCAACATCAAATAGTTTAATAAGACAAAGGATTAGAAAACTTGCTCAATTATAAAATAGAGTTAGAAAAATTGCCTTGCTCGTATACTAAACCGAACAATTTGAATCACAATATCCTATAAACATATGTCATCATGACATAGTTAGACATTAACACATAACCAATACATTCACCACGTAGGTTTGATTATTCAATCACATAATCAAATTATAACACAAGTTACTCCTTAATAACATATTTATTCACCGTATAGAAACACTAAAATAAATATTTTATAGTCCTACTATTATCATATAGTGTTTCTTAAAATTTTTGTGTACAAAAAGTACAATGTCAGACCATTCTGCTAACTCGCGCTGCGGCGCCACAGTTTACATTGTGGTTCGCGTTGCGGCACGGTGAATGAACTACTAAGCCGCGCTGTGGCGTGGTGATGACGTAGCGGCGCCACTAATGCACTGCTGGAGCCACGCCGCGGCGCGAAACTGCAGTTTCGACTGACAGCTTCGGCAACCGTGCAAGAAAAAGCCAAAATTGGCCTAAAAGCTCGAATCTAATAGACTGATTATCACGTAATTTACATATAAACTTCATATAAACATATTGTGAAGACTTCTAACATGTTTTTACTCATAAAATAATTTAAACATCAAATATACAACACTCAATTTCAATATTTTTTGGCAAAAACTCTATTTTTGATATTTTCAATGAAAATCAACACTGTGATTTTGTTTTTCAACCAAAATAATAAATTCAAAACATCATAGTTATGATTATACACACTCTATCAATTTCTATAATCAATATATCAATCTAACAACTAATTAAACCTTAATTTCTATTTTAAATTAAGCCATACTCATATATTTTTTATATGAACACTCTGTAATATATTTTCTTCACAAAACACATACATACATGAATTAATTTCTCTATAATCATGCATAAACTCATGAGATAACCTTATAATCAATAATCATACCAACTTATATACATAACAACAATTTATCTTTTGAAAAAAAAAATCACAGAGAATTTTTTGGGAAGAGGAAAACTAAACTTTTAAAGAGAAAAGTTAAGCTCCTACATTTAATTAAGAAGATGATGACTATTTTTGATTATCAATTCCTTTTATCCAATTCCTTTATCAAAACCTGTTAGGATTTCTCTCAATTTCTCTCTAGTTTTCTTCTTATTCTTCTCTTTTTCTTCACTGAGTCTTTCTTCCTCACTCTACTACGTATAATAATATAACGTATATAGTAATAATAGATATATTAAATATATAATATAATACTAACTTAACTGACATCAGTTAAAAATTTTTAAAAATCAAAAGCCATAAGGCTTGTTTGGCTAACCACTAAAATATAACCCATTAATCCTTATGCCTTGTTTGGTAAAACACAATTATATTAAAGACTTAATATGCAATAAGACTTGTTTGGCCAAAACTAAATTACACTCTTTTAATTTATTTTAATAACTCCTTTATAGCAAGGTTATTAGTCATACTTTTATTTAATTAATAAATCAATTAAAACATTAATCTATTAAATTACTTTAGCACATAATTTAATATCACATAACTATAATTTTTTTTATAATTATAATTTTATTTAACCAACTAATATTTTAAATTATAATTTCTCATTTAAAATATTATAATTTATTTAAATCACTATAAGCTCTCTAGCTTACTTAATAAATTCAATTATTATATAATCTCATAACAATTAATTTTCTTATCTCCTTAATTATTTATTCAACAAATAAATAACTAAATCACATCAACTCAATTTGCCATATAATTCAATAAATATTTAATATTGCAAATAAATATTTAATATTTAATATTTAATTATTTATTCAACAAATAAATAACTACACCACATAAACTCAAAATGAACAATTATTTATTCAACAATAAACATATCCATTAAATACTTATATAAATCAATAAATATTTAATATTACATTTTAAAATTATGGAATGTTACATCATTCCCTCCTTACAAGGATTCTGTCCTCAGAATCACAACTCAAACAAATCATTCGTTACACTTAAAGCGAAGTTCGAAGTTGTGACCTCTAAAGAAGTCATCAGGAACATCATGCATTAAAATAGGGAGAGGGCTTACCGTCAGAGGAGGGGAACTGAGTGATGATTCCTTGACTACTCTCCGTTTAGTGATCGTGGACGTCCCAATCGGTGGAGGAGAGGGTAAGCTAGCTTCCGATTCGACCGGAGAGGAGTCGCCGGAGATGGTTTGGACCGAGGGCTGCTTCCGTTTTAGGCGTCGAGTAATAGTGGGATGAGGAGATAGTAGTGACATCTCGTCGTCCGATTCGTCACGTATTTGTCTGGATCGTCGTGTTTTCATCTTCATGGTTGGGGTTTGAGGGATGTGTAGGGGCGCAGAGAAAGTTTAGATATGCAGAAGACAGAGAGAGAGAGAGAGAGAGAGAGCTTGGATTAGTAAAGTAGAGTCTATCTTTTAAGGGCTGTGTGTTACCGAGATTTGGAAAGACGTGTCACTGTGTTTGGGAATGAAGATCTTGAGCAGATACAATGATCGTTATTATGGCACCTAGATACGCCGTGACTGTCTACTTTCCCTAAGGCATGCAGATCGTATTTAAATCAGACACATCCCGAGTTCTCTTATTAAGGTACATAATCGGTCTTTCCCTAAAGGTTTTGTAAAGATATCTGCTAATTGATGCTCAGTGGGAATGAATATCAATCTTATTAAGCCTTTGGACACATTGTCTCTAAGAAAATGGTGGCATACTTCTATGTGTTTTGTGCGAGAATGTAGTACTGGATTTTTAGAGATGTCTATGGTGCTTGTATTATCACAATATATGGGCACATTTTCACATATAATATCAAAGTCGCACAATGTTTGATGCATCCACAAAATTTGAGAGCAACAGCTTCTTGCTGCTAAATATTCACCCTCAGTAGTGGATAAGGCGACTGACGTTTGCTTCTTGTTGTGCCATGAAACAAGACTTTGTCCCAAAAATGTACAGGCACCGCTTGTGCTTTTTCTATCTATTTGACAGCCTGCATAGTTAGTATCTGAATAACCTATTAGATCAAAATTATCACATTTTGGGTAAAACAATCCTAAATTTGTCGTACCACTCAAATATTTAAATATTCGTTTAACAGCCTGTAAGTGGGATTCTTTGGGTTTGGCCTGAAATCGAGCACATAGACACACACTGTACATTATATCAGGTCTAGAAGCAGTTAAATATAGTAGGGATCCAATCATACCTCTGTATTTTGTTACCTCTACATCCGTACCTTTTTCATCTGTTGTGAGTTTTATTGATGTACTCATTGGTGTGGTCTTTGAATTTGAATTATTGAATCCGAATCTCTTAAGTAACTCTTTTGTGTACTTGGTTTGATGAATGAATATACCTTCGTGATTTTGTTTAATTTGAAGGCCCATAAAGTAGTTAAGTTCTCCCATTAAGCTCATGTCAAACTCCTTGTGCATGCATTTGGAAAACCACTCACAAAGAAAATTATTAGTAGCACCAAATATTATATCGTTTACATATATTTGTATAATAATAATATCTTTATTTTGGCGTTTAATGAACAGAGTGGAGTCGATTTTACCTCATCTGAACCCATTTGATAGGAGATACTTACTTATCTTTCGTACCAAGCCCTTGGGGTTTGTTTGAGTCCATAGAGTGCCTTCTTGAGTTTGTATATGTAATGTGGGAACTTATCATGCACAAATCCAGGTGGCTGTTTTACATACACTTCTTCATTTATGTACCCATTGAGGAAGGCGCTTTTGACTTCCATTTGGTGTAGCTTGAACTTTCTGAAACAAGCAAATGCTAGTAGTATACGAATGGATTCCAAGCGGGCTATTGGGGCAAATGTTTCTTCATAGTTTATTCCTTCTTGTTGGTTATATCCTTGAGCAACTAATCTCGCATTGTTTCTTGTAATTGTTCCGTACTCGTCAAGCTTGTTTTTGAAGACCCATTTAGTTCCAATGATGGACACATCTTTTGGGGGAGGGATTAACTCCCACACTTGACATCTTTCAAATTGTTGTAGCTCCTCCTGCATAGCTAGAAGCCAATTCTCATCAAGTATGGCTTCTTTAGCGTTCATCGGTTTAATTTGGGATAGAAATGCTGAGAAAGCACACATATTTTGTGCTTTTCTTCTTCTTATAACTTTGTCGTTTATGTTTCCAATGATGTTCTCAGGAGGATGGTTCTTGATGTATCTTGCTGATTTTGGAAGTTGAACATCATGTATTACTTCTTCAGTAGATTCATAATTATGGTCTTGATGTTCATCCATTTCAGCTTGCAAGATATGTTCCTGACTTTCATATTTAGCTTGCTGGATAGAGTCTAGGTCTTGCTGCTCTTCTAATTCATCTTGCTGGATTGGTTCCATGATCTTGTTGTTTTGCTTTAACTGGTAGGCTGGATTTGCAGCAGTCTCTAAGTTTTCTGCATCTTCTTCTCTTTCTTTTGTAATATCATGGTTAGATTCGTTAAATTTGATATGTATAGATTCTTTGATACACATCTTTTATACATTATAAAAGCGATATGCTCTACTATTTTGTGAATAGCCAATGAATATTCCTTCATATGATCTAGCATCAAACTTGCCCATATTTCCATTAGTGTTAAGGATAAAACATTTAGATCCAAACACTTTGAAATAGCTTATTTTAGGGAGTCGATTATTTAATAATTCGTATGGTGTTTTCAAAGTGATTGGACGAATCAAAACTCTATTTAGTACATAACATCCTGTGTTTACAGCTTCTGCCCAAAATTTCTTAGGAAGCTTACTTTCTTGAATTAGAGTTCTAGCAGTTTCTTATAACGTTCAATTTTTCCTCTTTACCACTCCATTTTGTTGTGGAGTTCTAGGTGCTAAAAATTCATGAGAGATTCCTTTTTGATTAGAGAATGTAATAAAATCCTTTTGAAATTCAGTACCATGATCACTTCTGATTCTTATAAGATTAAGACTATACTTGGTCTCCAAATTTTAAATCAATTTTTCAAATTCTTTAAATGCCTCATCTTTTGCTCTAAGGAATAGAACCCATGTATATCTAGAGAAATCATCGACTATCACAAAAGCATAGAATTTACCGTTTAAACTAGCGTGCCTTTCAGGTCCAAATAAATCGAGATGAAGCAATTGTAAGGGAGAAGAAGTTGATACCATGTTTTTGGCTGTGAATGATGTTCTTACTTATTTTCCAAGTTGACAGGGTTCACATATACCATTCTTCTCAAAAATCATTTTGGGTAATCCTCTTACTAAGTTCTTTGATGACAACTTCTTGACGAGGTCCATATAAACATGTCCCATCCTTCTATGCTATAGATTCGCTTCTTCTTGAATGGTTGCAAGACATAATTCCTCCTCCTGTCGCTCAAAATCAATAGTATATATATTCTCTTCTCTTCGGGCAACTAAAGCAGCATTGTTAGTACCATGTGTAATTGTACATCTATCTTTCTCAAACTTTACTTGATGTCCATTATCCATTAATTGACTAACACTGATAAGATTGAATTCTAAACCGTTAACAAGATGAACATTATTAATGTTAACCTTTCCATTACCGATTTTACCTTTCCCAATTATTTCGCATGACCGATTATCACCGAATGTGACAGTTCCATGTATCTTTTTGACATTCAGTTCCACGAACTTAGATTTGTCTCTCGTCATATGACGTGAACATCCACTGTCAAGGATCCATTTTTGAGAAGATACTTTGGCTTTGAGACATACCTGCATATGAGAGATACAATTTATATTTTTGGTACCCATATCTTTTTGGGTCCACTTGTGTTAGTTGAAATCAAGTCACTTTTCTTTATCCATATGGCTTTACTTAGATTTTTCTTTCTTGAGCAATTTATCTCTAGATGTCCTTTAATGCCAAAATTTTTGCAGGAGGTAAAAGGCATGTAATAATTCAATTTAAACGATTATTTAGATTTTAGCATTTCAACTTCTTTCCTATATGTTGGGTTGTAACCTATGCCTTGTTTATCATAACTGGGTCTTTATTTTCCTAGCATGACATTTAGGTTTTCTTCCCCGTGAACAAATTTAGCTAGAGAGATTTTTAAAGACTCTATTTCCTTTTGTAGGTCATTAGTTGGAGGTGTTTTATTACTTGATTCATCGCCAAATGCATCAATGCACACATCTCTCATCTCTATCTCCTTTTTTAATTTTTCTATTTCATTATTTAGCTGTTTTACCTTGTTGAACAATATTTTATTGTAATTATCTAAATATTCATTCTTTGCTGCTAAAACCTTTTCCTTATTTGTGTGTGTTACTTTTTCTAAATCTTTCTTTTCATCTATCAGTGCTTCCACTTCGCTCATTAGAGTGTTTACTAGATCTTTTAAGTACATATTTTTTTCTTTTAATCTTTAATTTTCACGTTTCAAAGTAATACTATCAGAAAAAGGTACCTCACTGGATTCACCTTCAAGTCCCATGAAGCATATTTGAGCCAGTTCATCGTTTGCATCTATTTCCACTTCGGATTCTTCATCATCACTCCATGTTAGAAATGCTTTGTGCTTTTTGAACTCCTTATTGCCTTGCTTTCCTTTGTTCTTGAGTTGGAAACAATCCTTTTTAAAGTGACCTGGTCGTCCACACTCGAAACAAGTTTCCTCAGTTGGCTTGGCTTTGTATTTGTTTGCATTGAATGTATTTTTCCTTTGATTCTTCCTTTGAAGTAGTCCCTTAAGTATCCTTGATATCATGGCTATTTCATCATCCGAGTTATTTTCGAGTTCTTCTTTAATTCCTGCATTTAGAGCTAGAACTTTCTTTCGAGGAACTTCTTCCTCGTCATCATATATTTTCAATTGGTTTTCATATTCTTCTAGTTCACCAAAGAGAGTTAATGTATCCATAGAAGAAATATTGACGGAGTCTTGAAGAGTAGTAATTTTAGATGCAAACCTTTTGGGCATAGCCCGAAGTAGCTTACGATTGATTTCGCTTTGTGGAATTGTCTTGTCGAGTAGCTTCAAGGAGTTTATAAGTACCAAAAATCGTGCTTGAGCCATTTTGATCGTTTCGTCTCTTTCAAGTTTGAACATTTCATAGTCATGCATGAGCATACTTAGGTTGACTTCTCGTACTTTGGACGTTCCTTCGTGACTTACCACTAGGGTATCCCAAATCTCCTTTGATGTGTTGCATGAAGAAACTTTATCTATTTCAGATTGCACCATGCCGCTGAGGAGAGTGTTCATCACTTTTGAATCGTATGACACCATGTATGTTTCGGTTGAGTCCATCTCGAGTAGAGTTTTTGGAGTACCATCATCTTTACTTGGGATTACCGGTCCATTCTTTACCACTCACCATTCCCATGGGTCTCCCTTGAGATATATCCTCATCCGAAATTTCCAGAAGTTATAGTTCTCAGTTCTAAAGAGTAGTGGAGGTCGGTTAGTTGATTGACCTTCGTGATGAGCGCTTCCAAGTTGTGCCATGTCAGAATCTTTCCCTACAAGTCACCTTTAAGACCAAGATAAGTAGAGCCAAGCCTTGAAACCAAATGAAATTTAAATAGGCACACTTAGAAGGGGGGGTTGAATAAGTGTAGGCACAAACTATGTCCAATTTTTATTTCTTATCAAAAAATCCTTTGGATTTTTAATGCAGCAAGCTGGATTACCAAATCAGAATATTATTGAGTTAACTAGTTTTACTGATATGTATAGAATGCAGGTTGCTGGATAAATAACAAGATATTCAAGCACAGAAAGTAATCACAGAAACACCAGAATTTTTACGTGGTTCAACTACTACCCTCTAGAATAGTAGCCTAATCCACGTCCAATACCAACTAGTATTGGAGACTCACTTTTATTAAACTCTTTCAATTACAATACAAGTTCTAGCAATTTGAACACCTTTGTTCCCTGTGCACCTATGCACTCTTAAGCACCTATGCTTCCCTTAAACTTGACTGTAATAATTTACCAATTCAAAAAAGAATTACATGTAATATTGATTGAGATAGGAAAAGTAAAATACATACTAGAGGTTTAATGATCAAGTAATATATTACTCACCAACTCAAGGCTCTAGTATGGAATGAAATGATATGCAAGAAGAATATTACCAGAATATATTCTATATGTTCTTCGTAGCTGCAACTCTGTTCTTAATGCAATCAATGTCTGTCTTAGTGAAAAACACTTTCGTAGCTTGTATGCTATATCGTGCTGTGTATGTTTTTCGTCTTTGAATATGTTAACAAGTTCTGTTTATATAGACCTCTCGAGAATATTTTCGTTGCACAGATTTGATGCTGCAATATGAACATTTAAAACCACTTAGCACAAATCTTGCAGACTATGTCAATCATGATATACTCAGCTTGATTTTCATTTCCAGTATCTGAGGTATCAAGATGTCAATATTTTTAAGACTAATTGATTTAGGCCTGTCCCAATTTCTAAAAAGCCAGAAATCAACACTTTATATTACCATACACATTTACAAGCAAGTTTCCATATTTCTCAATGTATATTGGACCATTAGACCCAACCAATTAGATTTCCCAAATCATGGCTCATGATTCCTATACCGCATATAGTAATCAATCAACTAGATTTCTTAATTACTTGCCTAGAATTAAGACCCCTGATTTATGACGCATAGTTTGTGTAGCATGGTTTATGATGCAAGATCTATGATGTCATGATTTGTGCTTACCATAATTATCTGCTGGCCGGTGTCCATATGTATTGGACTGTTGGAGATAACCAATTAGATTCCTTGAATTGTAATGCAAGACTCCTGGTATCCCATTGTTGTCTTAACCATGATCTTAGATTGATGGAGAGATTAAATGCATAATTTATGAAAATTTATCTACCCCATTTCATGCTCTACTGTGCGGGTCTATTCAACAGGATTTGATTCCTTATGTTGAGCAAATTTGGCCATGCATATTATTAATCATGCAGCATCAAATATGAATGCAAGTATATGTATGTAATGCACATGTCCTAGAGCCTTATTTTGGAAAGTAATAAATGCTAAGATCTTACATATATTCCTAAGACTCAATTTAGCTTTTCTTTCTTCAAAGACATCTTGACTTTGGACCTTCTTCCTTGATGTTCCTGAAATGTTATATAACAGAATTAGTGAACTAACATGGTCATCATCAAAACATAGAGTGTGACATAAGTCAACACTTTTCCTGTTATTTATGTTAATCTTAAACCATTGATCAAACAATACATCTTTAAATTTGGATTGCATACCCATGCAAACATTGGGAAATGCTGAAAGACCTCTGCGTATTTGTGTAGGAACCACAACAGAAGAAGATGAATCAGCAGAACCAAACTTCGTTGTATATGGACTCCTCAAAGCCGCATTCTTCGTAGAAGCACGAACCGGTCTACCACGAGGTTTAGAAGCACTTCTCTCCACTTTAACACAATAAACTATATCCTAAGTAGTTAAAATCATTTTATCAAGTACCGAACTCTTTTCTGCCTCAGTTTTACCCCCCTTTAGTAATTGACAAAACACATATCACAAATACAATTAGAATTTCAACTACAAAGTCCAAACTGACTGATCAGTAACAGAAAAACTATAAGGAAGTAACCAGTCCAATCTATAAAGGTAACTAAAATTGAAATAAACACGAACCTCAATAGGGGTAAAAATAACAAGCTCTTTCCCAGAAGTCTGGCTTAAATTATCAAAAGTTGGTTTGTCATTGTTCTTGTCAATCTGTAAAAATAAAAAACACTAAATAATCAATAAAACAAAAACATATAACACAGAAAAAACAAACAAATATGTTTAACCTTGTCATCATCTCCATCAATGTGAACCCCAATAAGGGTAAAAACAACAAGTTCTTTCCCAGAAGTGTGGGCTAAAATATCAAAAGTTGGTTTGTCATTGTTCTTGCCAATCTGTATAAAATAAAAAATACTAAATATTCAATAAAACAAAAACATATAACACAAAAAACACAACCAAATATGTTTAACCTTGTCATCATCTCCATCACTGTGAACCCCACCCATACCACCAACATCTAAATGAGTTTTTCCATCAAACTGGTTTGCATCATCTAAACTATTACCTACATCAGCGGACTCATCAGATGTATCATCATCATCCAACTCATTACCATTATTGTGGCCTTCCGAACCATCATCATCATCATTAACATCGTCATCGTCGTCGTCATCATCACCATCACCACCACCTTCATTCCCACCTTCACTAACATTAGGGCGGCCACATAGTTGCTTTCTCAAAATCTTCCTTATGTCCCTGCAAATCTCGTTAAGAAAAACATGCAATTCATCCTTCAAATCAACCCTCAACTTCTCAATTTCTTTCTTAACTTCAATTACCTTATTTTCCAAAGGCCTCACCCGTGCATCGACAATATTTTTGACATCAGAAAGTGAAAACCCAAAATCTACACCCTTCTTTATTTTATCCACTTTCATATCAACAACATTAGGCCACCATCATGTCCATCAAAAAAGTGAAAACCACCCAAATTCAAACGATCCTTCTCATCAGCTGTAGTAATGAGCATTTGTATCCTCAACTGAAACATATTGATAACAATAAATATAACATCTCTAAAATATTGAACAATTAAAAGAAATAAAATAGTACACGAAAAATAATAAATTAAAATCAATAACTAGATGTATACATAAAAGTAACTAAACATAATGTTAATGGTAACCGACGTACCTGTCCAGAACCAAACACTAAATCATTCAACTTGTCATTTTTGGGATCCTTCCCTAATTCCTTCCATCTAAATATTTTAACTTCTGACATACTCTCATCAATATAGAAACCCTGAACTTTAAGAGTAGGAATGGTTTCAAACAAGAATACTTTGAAAACATAGGGCAATCCATTCAACTTATAAGATTTATAATAATTGTCCTTGTAAAAATTGTATATAACACCCCCATTCATGCCCTTCTTTAAATGTCCCGTCACAGCAAGCGATAAAGAATTCTTTGTCAGTTCAAACGCAAATTTTCCCCATAGATAACTATCAAGTTTGCAGTAAGAGAGAAAATTAATCAATACCTTATTAACATGATTATCAGAAATAGTAGCTAGTAGGAAATTGAAAACCAGAATATAATGGATATCTTGACAGCGTCCTCATTATCATTAAATACAGCCCTTCGATATATCCTTTCGATACTAGTACGGGTCACAACCTCATTTCCAAAAATAATTTCCACTAACTGATTTTCCCTTCCCTTGAATGCAGTAATATCCTCATTTCCTTGCCAACTCAAACCAGAAATTAAACAAAATTTTGGCAACCCGAATCTAACCCTTTTCTCACAAAAAACACATATCTTCCTTGTCCCTTTGATAAACTTCTCACACCAAAGCCTGATGGGGATTATTTGTGAAAACATTTGAGGCTCCTGAACATCTACAAAGTTCCGAAAACAAGTCAACTTAAGCTTTTATAACTGATCTTCAGTCAATTTCTTCATAATGACACTGGGGACTTCTATGTCAGACCAATAAATAATTTTTGCAGTGAAATTGCGGTGGCGCTCCTCCTAATATAGATCCCAAATCTGCAAATATAATACATTACTATAGAAATACATGCAAAATACTCACAACCTCAAATTAAACCAAAGTAATCAAACACATTAAAGTAGATAACCAAATTAAAACTGTAGTACTAAAAAACAATAATGAGCTTCTGCATAACGTACACAGTAACCACATCAGAAACTAACAGTCACCATACCACAACTCTTGAGTAACAAAACCTAATTCAACAACTACACAATCAGCAGTATCCAAATATATCAGCATTAGTAACCAAAACAAAATCAGCAGGTTTTCAAAACCAATTTAATCAACCTCTATATTGTGAAAAAGTACCTAGTAACCAAATCAGAATATAATAGTAAACAAACCTCTACTTGGACGGTACATAACTATTTTAACAAATACACATTAATTAGTGCCCAAATAAGACAACACTAGTTCCCAAAACAAATTCACAAGTAGCCAGAAATAACTAAGGATTCCAAATTCTTAAAAATAATTAAAATAGCAAACCTTAAGATGTTTTTGGCGGGAGATAATATTCCGACTATAAGCATCATCTTCAGCTTCTTTCAAAACTTTGTTTAACGGATCTTCAAAATCAGACTCCAAATCCAGCAATTTCTTGCGCTTCTTAGAAACCTGTCTCCTGATTTCTTATCCTTAAGAGGGGATTTGACCACTCCCTTCTTCCCCTTCTTTGGGGACTTGACTATACTAGCTTTCACATATTTCTTCACATTCCTATAAGAATCATCCTCAATTCTTTTCCTCTTCCCATCATTCTTCTTATTAACCATCCTCCCAACATTCTTCCTCGTAGAAACCATCCTATAAAAAACCACAAGAAATCACAAACGGAAACAGTCCAAATTCAATTCCAATAAATCACAATGTCAAACATAACAAATGTAAAAATCATATTCTGCAACATAAATCGTAAATCAAAAAATATAAAATCACCAATGAGAGACGATTTAAAACTGCCAATAAACTAAAATCAACAATTAGTTTTGATTTAATATTAAAGTTCATCAAAGACAATCGAAAATACAAAATCACCAATGAGATACGGTTTGCAACTGGTAATGAACTAAAATCAACAATCAGTTTTCATTTAAGACTAAAATTCATCAGATACTAGTTTAATACATCAAAAATTAAACTAGTTAGTCAATTCCACACCTAGAACGGCGACCGGCGATTTCAGAAACCCTTCCGTTAAAAACCATCGATGGCGACAACCAGGAAAGAAGAAGATGGAGCGACAACAACCACAAACAACCCAAACGAAGAAGCGGCGTCTGGAATATTACTAGCAGAGGCGACACACTGAGCTTAGAAGAAGAGAAATTTGGTTTCAAAGTTTCCAAATTAGAAAATAAGGGTTTCTAATTGAAAGAGGGAGAAACGGCAAATGGGAGATGCATGCAATTCAAACTGTCACATGTTATGCCCAAAAATCGGGAACAATTACCATTTGAAAAATTGATTTGCCACATCAACATTCCATTAAAACACTCAACTAAATTAAAGGGATACCAAATACACTAATTTTGTAAATAAAATATTATAAATGTATTAATTTTGAAAATATTTTTCGGATGCACTTTTGTTGTAATTTTTTTTAAATGTATTAGGAAGTGTAAATAACCCTAGATTTAATTACATAACCCAAATATACTTGCTAATAATTAGGTAAGAATAATAATTAGGTTGAGATATTAAAAATAAATATCTTAGGTTAGTTTACTATTATATATTTTAAATACTAGAAATCTCATATAAATATAACCTAAGGTTATTAAATTCTCAAACCTAATATATATAATTAGGTTACAATACTTTCCTTTCCATTTCTCCTTATATGATAAATAAACATATACACATACATATTGTGACGCCCCCAAGTCCGGGTTACCTGACCCCCGAGTTTGGTGTTCACGATCCATAATATAATAACATCTAACTACCCATTCATATAGAAATAGTAATACATAAGTCATTAACATAGATTGTTAATACATTAGTCCCAGGTTCACTAACCTTAACATTACAAACATACCCCTTAGATATACAAAAAGGGGTTTACAATACATAATAATAATAATGTTCGTTATATTAGTTTATCACTATGCCTTTTCCTTTGTTCTTCTTCACAGCAGCTTCTGCAACTTCGTCCCTAACTGAAAGGTTTTATTTTAGCAAGGGTGAGCAATAAGTTTGCCCCGCAAGTTAAGACATACAATAAAGGTATAGAAATTAATGTCAAGTCTTCTCACATTCTACGTAACAATAATATGATAATGAAATAGTACAATGCTTTCAAGGAATTCTACGATATTCAAATGAATAATCAAGAATTAATTCTACAGATAGCAAAGTGGAATGTTTTCCAAATTTATGCTGAGCGATCCATTGGATCTTGAACTTCTCTTCTCGAGTAACTATCAAAGGTTTGACTTTGGTATACCCAGGTGTATCAAATAACCATAAAGATTAAATCATACCCCTCTGCAAGTATATAAAGTGATCAGCTTTATTATACCCTATATTATGCATAATATTTATAAGCGCGCAATGGCCGAATATACGACCAAAAATGTTCCCTTTATATAAAAAGTTATTCTTCTTAGTCTTACAAACAGAAGTTGTATTACAATAACGAAATACGATGATTTCAATTTCTAATCTCTACTCTTCTCTTCTCGAACCTATCAGGTTTACTTAATCGATCTAGCCAGAATAATTAGCTAAGACATGTTTAAATATGATTAAACAATAGACAGAATTTAACTGTACTATTTGCAATCAATAAAAGCTTCTATGGATGTGAATATCCAACAACAGTTATTTTACAAGTATATTCTCAGAATTATTAATTCAATTTGAATTATTAAACATGCACTAACTGCGAATGATCAATAATAAATTCTTGGACATGGTATAATTAACAATAATCAACCACTATAATATTTAAACAATATTAACTCAAGGTTGAGTTAGGGAACTTGCCTCTTCCGCTATTTACAGCTACACAATATATTTATCTGCTTTCGAAAGACCTATAACCAATAATATCGGTCTCACAATTAGCACAATAATTTATAATTCATAACACTGTATTTTATAGTCAAACTTCTCCTAGGAACATTACCACATAGCCACATCAGTGTTTATAACCTATATAAACACTTAACGAGTCTAACTATTTTAGTCTGGTTGGACTTCGGTCTATTCTCAGTGTTTTGGTCACCCTATCCGATAATTAACACATTTATTGTTAATTAATCCTGGTCTCTAAGATTCAATATTATATTAGATAAGTCAATTATCCCTTATAATATTTTTCGGAAGCTTTTAATAATTTATAATAATTTTTCAAACACGTAAATTATTTTTTAAATGATTTAATTATTAAATAATTTTATCATCATTAATATTTAATAATATAAAAATATTAATGTTAAACTTGTAAAAATATTAAAGTTATTATTAACAGTTAACATCAATAATGTGGTTCGGGTCTTCCGCATATTTACGTAACATAGATATGTGAAAAACGTTATGAACACGAGACATACTTGGCGGTAAGACGAGTCCATAGGCCACAGTTCCTACTCGATCAAGGATTTCAAATGGGCTAATGAATCGAGGATTGAGCTTTCCTCTTTTTTCAAATCTTGTAACTTCTTTCCATGGAGCAACACATAACAACACATGCTCTCCAACATTGAATTCCACATCTCTTCGATGAAGATCAGCATAACTCTTTTGTCGATCTTATGAGGTTTTTATACGTTGCCGAATTATTTGAATCATTTTCGTAGTCATGCGTACCAATTTCGGTCCCAACAACGTTGCTTCACCCACCTCGTCCCAACATACTGGGGAACGACACTTTCGTCCATACAACGCCTCTAATAGAGCCATGCCTATACTTGCCTGATAATTATTATTGTAGGAGAATTCTAGTAATGGAAAGAACATGTCCCAACTTCCTTTGAAGTCAAGGACACAGAGTCTTAATAGATCTTCAAGAGTTTGAATAGTCCTCTCTGATTACCCGTCCGTCTGAGGATGATATGCCAAACTGAATCGTAATTCCTTGTCCATAGCTTTCGGCAAACTAACCCAAAATCGTGAAGTGAATCTTGGGTCTCGATCAGAAACTATAGATACTGGCATACAATGCAGTCTTATAATCTCATTTATGTATATACGAGCAAGACGTTCAAGTGAATAAGTTTCTCGTATAGGTAAGAAATGAGCAGACTTGGTTAATCTATCAACAATGACCCAAATTGCATCTATGCCTTGAGAAACCTTGGGAAGACCAGTAACGAAATCCATGGTAATGTGCTCCCACTTCCATTCTGAAATTTTAAGTGGTTGCAATGGACCTTTTGACACTTGATGCTCCGCTTTGACACGTTGACACGTTGGACACCTTGAGATAAACTCCGCTATCTCTCTCTTCATATTGCCCCACTAAAATGTGTGTCAAATATCATGATACATTTTGGTACTCCCAAGATGGATTGCAAACGGTGTGTTGTGCGCCTCCATCATAATTTTATACTTAAAATCAGAGTCGTTAGGAAGACAAAGTCTAGAGTTGACTAGAAGTATTCCTTCTTCGTCGATTCTTGCTTCCGGAATAGCACCTTCTTGCACTTTCTTCTTCATACGCATTAACTCCAGGTCTGTAGCATGAGCAGCTTTAACTTTATCGATTAAAGTCGGTTATACTCGTATATTTGATATCATCACGTAGGTCCCTGGTGTCTTAAACTCTATCTTCATCCTTTACAAGTCATACCAAATAGGCCTTTGCGTTGACAATATTGCACTCGTACCCTCATATGATCTTCTACTCAACGCGTCAGCTACCACGTTCGCTTTTCCAGTATGGTATTTAATGGTATAATCGTAATCTTTTAACAGATCGAGCCAACGTCGTTGCCACATGTTGAGTTCCTTTTGGGTGAAGAAATATTTGAAGCTTTTATGATTTGTATAGATCTCCACCTTCTCCCCATACAGGTAATGCCTCCAAATTTTAAGCTCAAAAATGACATCTGCAAACTCTAGATCATGAGTAGGATAACTCCTCTCATATTCTTTGAGTTTTCATGATGCATAGGCTATGACTTTCCTATGTTACATGAGAACACATCTTAAACCTTTGTCTGAACCATCGTTGTATATAACAAATCCCTCCGAACCAGATGGTATTATCAGAACAGGTGTTAAAATGAGTGTCCTCTTGAGTTCTTGAAAACTCTTCTCACATTCTTCGCTCCAACTGAATTTTATATCTTTTCGAGTCAGCTGAGTTAACGAAGTGGCGATTCTAGAAAACCCTTCCACGAATCTCCAATAATAACTAGCCTAGCCCAGAAAGCTATGTACTTGGGTCACTGACTTAGGTTTCTCCCAGCTTTGTATTGCTTCAATCTTAGTTGGGTCAGTAGATATTCCGTGATTCGATATCACGTGCCTAAGGAATGCTACTTCCTCAAGCCAGAACTCGCATTTCTTCAACTTGGCATATAGCTTGTTTTTACGAAGCTTTTGGAGTATCAGCCTCAAGTGTTGCTCATGATCTTCACGGATTTTGGAGTATATGAGGATGTCATCAATAAAGATAACCATAAAAAGATCCAAATATTCCTTGAATACTCTATTCATCATATCCATGAAGGCAACAGGAGCATTAGTCAATCCAAAAGACGTGACTAGGAATTCGTAATACCCGTACCAAATTCTGAAAGAAGTCTTTGGAATGTCATCAGTTTTAATCTTTAACTGATGATATCCAGAATAAAGATTGATCTTTGAAAAGAATTTGGCACCTTGCAACTTGTCAAACATGTCATCAATGCGAGGTAACGGGTACCTATTTTTTACGGTGACATTATTCAACTCCCAATAATCAATACAAAGTTGCATACTTCCATCTTTCTTCTTTACGAATAAAATAGGAGAACCCCAAGGAGGCGTACTAAGACGAATGAAATCGATGTCTAACAGCTCCTGCAGTTGGGTTTTTAACTCCTGAAATTCAATAGGACCCATTCGATATGGGGCTTTGGAAATGGGTTTTGTACCAGGTTCAAGGTCGATACAAAATTCGATTTCAAGCTCTGGGGGTAGGCCAGGAAGTTCTTCAGGGAATACGTCAGGAAATTTATTAACAATAGAAATATCATTCAAATCTGACTTATTTTTTTTTTAAATCCGTGACATGGGCTAAGAAAGTTTGACATCTATTTTTCAATAAACGAATAGCTTTATGGCTTGATACGACAGTGATTGACTTTAGTGGTTTGGTTGCTTGAATTCGCATAATACGTTGGTTAGGAATATGAAAGCTAACAACCATACGAAAATAATCAATTTTAGCTTGATGAGTTGTTAACCAATAAATTCCTAAAATCACATCAAATGCAAGTATTTTCAAAGAGATAAGATTGACTAGTAACGTGAGGGTGTCGATTTGAATCAAACAAGATTTATCAACAGTGAATGTAATGAAGGTTTCTCCCAACGGAGTTTCAACATGTAAGTCAAAGTCTAATTTCTCCGGAGTTAAATTTAAACGTTGAGTGCAAGTAGGAGAAATAAAAGAATGGATAGAACTGGTATCAAATAAGGTATAGACTTCACAAGAGTTTATGATTAACTTACCCGTGATAACTTCATCCAGGTTCCTCGCTTTTTGGGAGGTCATGACAAACGCTCTCCCCTAAACTACCGACTTTGACTTGTATGGGACGGCCTTTGGTGTCTCCAACCCAGCTGGACTTGACTTCACTACACGATAAAATCGGGCTAGGTGACATTCTCTTCTGCAATTGTAACACGTTTTGGGTTGTTGTGTGCAGTTTGGACTGATGTGTCCCTCCCCTCCACATTTGTAGCATACGACTGGTGGTTGTTCTCTATCCTTGAAAACGGGTGCTGGTGCTGCTGCTTTTCCATCATTATTGAACCTTAGCTTCTTGAAATTTCCACTTCTATTATCCTAGCCAGTATTACCACCGAAGTGGTTACCATTTCTGGCATGTTGATTTCCTCCACGTTTGTTGTCACCTCTTCGATGACTGCTACCACTGGTATTATCGTTTTGCCAGCTGCTATCTCTTGGTTGGGTTGACTCATTATCGCACTCCAAAAACTAAGCCCTATTCACAACATCTGAATACAAGCAAAAATTGTGAGAAATAATGTATTGACGTATTTCGGGTTTCAAACGTCTTAGAAATATTTGCGTCATACGCTCCTTATTATCTATCTTGGTGATCTGCTTAATCCACGTCTCTGCCTTAAGTAGTTATGGCTTTCCCAAAAACTCCGGTGGTCCCAACTCCTTGAATTGCTTAGCGGTGACCTATCGTGAGTTGCCAGTGTTTCCACCTGCATTTTGAATAGGAGTCTCTATCGCCTTATGTTGCACAAATTGCAAAAAGTTCCTAAACATCCTGTCGTTCATCATTTGGCCGGTGTTGTTGTTTACCTGAGGATTATTGCCTTCTTGATGCACATTATCCTAGTTATTGATCATCTGTGACTCAACGGTCTCATGTGCTCCATTGCTTATCTCAACGTTTATAGATGTTATTTTCAAACACTGCCACAAAATAAGGGTTAATTGACATGCCACAAATTATCCCTATATTTTGACCGACCAATTAAACAACAAATAAGCTTAGGTAGGTCATACTAGCGAAGGATTTACCCGTCTCTCCCCTCCTAGTTCTAGCCACAAATCTCAGCCAGGGATCATATCTCTAAGCTTTGATACCAGCTGTGACGCCCCCAAAATAGGTATACACAACCCATTCTGAGTCGCCAAATACACGGCACAGAATTTAAATACAAACTTAATTATACAACTGTCGTGTAAAATACGAAAAAACATAATTGAGAGTTTTAACACGTATATTATCTCGTAGACAATATCTCGGACCATCACTTCGTTCACCGACTAGTCCCAGATATATTCTCATTTCGTGAAGAGTACAATGAAAGCAAAGGGTGAGCTCAACTATCCCAGTAAAGAACATTATGACTAAGATAATGCAGATTAAATTATCTTTAGCCTTCAACAGTATAAAAACTGATAGAATACAATAGACAACAAGTTTAACTGCAACGGAACAAGCAATTCATTAGAATAGTCAAGTAGAGCATGATATCTACTATCTTCTATGATTTAAAAGTTCATCATCAATATTTTATCGCTGTAACACAACTCAATAAATAATCCACATCATCGAATTATCCATGCACTACGGGCCAAGGATATTCGTTATTATTACATCCACGAATTATCCATGCACTACGGCCCAAGGATATTCGTCATTATCACCAATGGTCATGATCATGCTAACAACTGTCCATCAATGCACTACGGGCCAATGAGGACTTTTACCACATCATTTGTAACATTACGGGTCATGATTATACCGAAACAAAATTTCTGGTCATAATCATACCAACAATTGTCCATCAATGCACTACGGGCCAATGATGACTTTCATCACAATATAAGCATGAGGATGATGACAATGATATAAGAATTCAATTAAATGAGAGCAAGGATAAATTTTAAAGATTTATAATTTAATTTATCCAGAATTCAATAATGTCCAAATTGTTAACATGATACTGCTTTGTGGAGTAAAATTCAAGAATAATTTTGTATCAAAAATAATTTGGACAGAAAAGAAATTAATTTTTGTCATAAATAGTATTCCGTGTGAATAGTACCCGAGTGAATAGTATCCCGTTAATAGTACTTCGTCAATAGTATCTTGTGAATAATACCCCGGCATGAAATGAATAAAATTTAAAAAGAATGTTCAGAAAAATATTCTTGTGAAAAGATACTAGATGAAGCACAAATTTCAAGGATATTTTACTAATTTCAAGGATATTCTACTAATTTCAAGGAGTATAGAAGCAATACTTAACAAAATGAGTATAGAATTCGGAATCTGAAATGAAATAATATTACTTACATACTACAGAATATGAAAAAAATATTATTTCATACGAATATTGAACAAAAATAATATCCCTTACCTTAAAAGGAGAGTATTTCTGACTGGTAGGGTGGGAATATTCTTGAAAAAAATGTATACTATTTTCTACACTCAAAGCTTTCTTAAACTTAAACGAAATACGCTCAATATTATAGAAGAAGATTTATCTGATTCTGGTGTGATTTTCATTTCTAAACTAAGCATCATATTTATAGGAGAATGACAGGATACTATTTGAATTAGAAAATCACGAGTGAACAGGAAAATTTTCACAGGCACTTCTTCGGCTAAAACTTTAAAAAAATTTGATTTTACTATGCAGCACTATGCACACACTATGCAGTACTATACAATACTATGCAAATAAAATATAATATATTCTATTTTATATAAAAAAACTTATATATATATATATATATATATACATATATTAAGTCGGTAAGTGGGGGTCCATATAATAAGCCAAATTTACAACAAATACTTTATAAAAATCTCATATATTTGTCTCAATTCACTTGGCTTTACAAAACACATTTTTAATAACATTTATTCATCATTAATATTACAACTCGCAATATTAACAACCAGATCATTCCTAGGAAAGATGGGGCTTTCCGATAAGGATTTCTCCTTATTGGCACGCAATTAGGTGACCAAACCCCTTTCCTCGACAGAACTTTTTAGACATCGTCAATAATGCAAATAATAATATGAATAACTGTGTCGTCTCAGTTATTGATTTAATAACATAAAATATTATAAAGATGATATTGTGACAAAAATTAAATCAATAATATGAGATACTATGCATCAATTACTGTTACAATAATTGAGAAAAACTGAGTGACTTCTCACGTAAGCATCAATAATCAAAGATACTGTACAATACCGTGTGCTACTATGCAACCACGTATATTACTGTACATTTATTACCAAGTATTTTAACAATTAACGGTAAAACTTTTGCCGTTATTTTTAGGAAAAGTTATTTCTGTCATTTTCTAACCCCGACAGTAATTCCGTTGTGGGGTCCACTAATGATTGTGCTGTCGTACGAATATTCCCTGATAAAATAAATATTTCCCGACCAAACGAATATTTTATGACAACTTGCTTTGTAACACCCCCTTTTCGAAATAGAAAGAGAGGTTACTCAAAGCATAACAAAACGGGTGAATTTAATAGCAAAGCTCAAAGCCACAAAAGAATAGTCTAAATATCTGATAAATACTAAAAGTCAACCATAATAAATATCAAATAGTCTCAAACCACAATATAAAATAATTATTATAATTTCGAACAAACTAATGTATCATAACCCAAACATAATATATCTAAATCATTTGGATAAAAGGGAGCTCTCGTCATACTTGCCCTTGATCCCCCTGATTACCTGCCGGAAGGAAAACACAGCATGAACCAAATGCTCAATATGGATATAAAATACAAATAATGAACCGAAATAACTAACTCAATTAAATGAAATGAAACGAACTGAAACGAAACGAACAAAACTAACACAACGAAATAATAGGCTGAATCAACTGGCTGGGTGTTATTTCATAACGAGCTCAAAACAAAACGGAATATACCTTGCCACACAGGTGATGAGTGAGATTTATACCCGGGAATCGGATATTTTATGACTTAAATAGTTCCTTGTTCTCGTAGATTTTATATGTTTTTATATGATTATAGTGTTATTGTGCTTAATCGATGAATTGCAGAGCTTTACAGGTGTTTTCTAGCAATCAGGGGCAAAATGGCCATATTTCTCACACTCGCGCTGCGGCGCCAATGTCAAGCCTATTGGTCGCGCCGCAGCACCAGCTCCTGGTCCAACATGACGTCACCATGGCACCGCAACACCAATGACCCTATATGAACTCGAGCTACAACGCGAGCTCCAATTTCTTCTTGCACACGTGGCGCTACAGCGCCACCCTTAAGTCTAATGGTCGCGCTGCAGCGCGACCTCCGGTGCCTAGGCAGAGACCAAGTGATTTTGACCTAGCAAAAGGAGGGAGGCGTATATAACACAGAAAGGCCTCTGCATTTCATATATCTCATAACCTATAATAGAGAAGACCTTAGAATAGCAGTAATATAGCTTAGCTTAGATTAGTTTTATTCTGTAATTTCTCTTTCTTTCTTATGCTTATAAATATAGATTAGGTAGGTTAGGGAGAAGTCTGTTATGTCTTTGGAGCACACGAGCAGTGATCGACACGAGTTGGAAAGCTCGATTTGAGCAGAATGCGTGGAGATGGAAAGGCTTTGATAGAGTTTTCCCTTATCCATTTATTTTCTTCTATTTTGTAATCTATAAATGTTGTCTTTACTGCTACTTGTATTTGGTTTAATAATCATGAACTAAATATTAGCTCTAAGGTTATAATGGAACCCTTTGTTATTTAAATTGACTATCTTATCTCTTTGGTTGGCACCATATGATTTGGTTTAATACATTTGTGCTTTATGATTCTCGTTAAGACATTAGTGATGATTTTGGTAATCTACATGATATCGACAAAAAGATTATAGATTTACACCTAAATATATTAGCATGTGATTGTGGGTCTCGACTGTATAAGTTGTGCGTAGAATAAACATATCTCTGTGTGCCACGTGCGACCTCATTGAGCACTTATGTCTAATTCCTTGTTATGATTGATTTGCATAGACATATATAGGATTGCATCTAGCTTGGACGTTCTTTTCTATTCTATTCCTTTTTGGGTGGATCTGGAGAGGATATGTTTGTGTATACCTCAACAGAGGTGCATAAGCACCTGTGTGTTCTCGGTCGACAAATTGTCGTGACCATTAAGACCAAAGAGAGAAGGGTAGCTAGTTTGATGAAACATAGCACGCTAGGTGTTCGACAAAATGCCTGTGTGGGGTGATGTTGTGACCTTAGCTTGTAATTCCATAGATTACCATTCGTTATCCATTTACTTGCTTTGTTAATTAGTTAACTATATTAATCACACTTCCATTTATTGTTGTTTGAATAAGACTTTAGCGATACATAGTCGGTATTTGATAAATATTAGTCATAGTTCCTCATGGGTACGACACACTTCTTATCACTATATTACTTGTTAGACCGTGTATACTTGCGCGTTTTTAGTGATCAGTTTTCCGACCAATAAGTTTTTGGCGCCGTTGCCGGGGAACTATAATTCTAATATTGTCTAATATTGATTTAAATCAATTTAGTCTTACTTTGAACTTGTATATATTTATTTCTTTAATTTGTTTGATCTTCCTTTCTTTTTGTTTTTAAGTTTACAGATTATGGACAATCAATGTTATCAATGGCCTTATGAGGGAACGACGCAACAAAACTCGGAATAAGGACTCGAGAAACTGCAAGTTTAAATTGTAAATGCCTTGAGAGTTTTTGACAATCTTGAGTGTCAGTCCACTCAGAATGCCTACAATCAGGAACAAGCTGACTTTGAACCGATTCCCTACCATCCAAACTGCTAGGGTTATCCAAACTCATGGGACTACAGTCAAGAGCAATATCATGATCCGAATCATGCCTCTCTGTTTGATTATCAGTCTCCGCCGCAATATGAATTGACGTCTCGACCCAATGACAAGTTTTCTGAGTACTCAACACAGGAGGAAGAAAGCAGGTTTGAAGAGCTTTTCACCAACTTTATTGAGAGAAATGAGGTTCGGATGGCAAGCTAAAAAGTCACAGTGCAAAGCCTCGAAAGTCAATTGGGGCTAATCATCAATGCCATCACAAATCCACCACAATGCCATCTACCGGTCATAATTAATCTCGACGATGAAGAAGTAGAGCAGTGCATTGTGGATACACGAGGAGAAGGCGTTGAGCCTCACCAAAGTGTTGAGGGCAATGTCAATGTGCACATTGACCAACCAGCGGTGGTTGATCTAGAAGAGGAGAAGATCTACAGTGGGGATACTGTCAAGAGTAATCAACAACTAGAAACCACGCGCACGACTGTGGAAATCCTAGAGGGCCCAACAGAGCACAAAGAACGCTTCCAATTTAATTAATTAGGCAAATTAGTGGATAATTTCAGCGGTGAAAGATTCTTTATGCCGATGGATGACTGGATGGGTAAGGAAAACGAGAATGATCCATCATCATTGTATGCCAAAAATCCAAAGGAACTGACAAATAGGCGGCATAAGATGGTCATTTTCGCTTATGAGCCGGATTGAACGACATCGGTATAGTCAAGCCGATGACTATAAAACAAGCGCTTGGTGGGGAGGCACCCCCGTCTCGATATCAATATTATCTATTTTCTTTACTTCTGTCTAGTTTACTTTGTGTCATTCGCTTTAGTTGTTAACATAGCTGCCAGATTGTGCATTATTGTTTTTGTGGCTTTCATATGGCAGCATGTGTATTGTGATGCATTGTATATTAATCTCAGAATTACAATAGTCTTTGTGAGGTTTTTAATAATGTATATTTTCCTCGAAGTGTTTCTGTTATAGTTGTCTTGGCATGTGCAGAAAATAAACAGGAAAAGCACAAAATTTGCTACTCACGCCGCGGCGCCGCCTAGTGCACTGCATCTCTTGCCGCAGCGCCAGTGTTTAATGCCCAACTTCTCTCCTTCGCGCCGCAGTGCCAAATCTCGAGCCGCAGCGCCGGTGCCTAAGGCCCAACTTCTCTCCTTTGTGCCGCGGCGCCAAATAATAAAGTGTATGTCGCCCCGCAGCGCCGGAAGCGAGCCTCACCTTCTGCTAACTCGCGCCGCAGCACCAACCAACAAAGGAAAGGCCGCGCTGCGTCGCCGGCAGCGAGTTTTCAGTGTTTAAGTGCAGTTTTCAGCCAGCAGTTAGGCCATTCCTCTCCTCTTTCTCCAACCGACTCGGCAGCAAACAAGCACCCAAGTACCCCAAAAATCCCACACAATCACCCAAGCACTAAAATCGTCGTATTTGTCCTACACACCTAGCATTCATCCATAAATCTCTCAAGTGAACAATTCAGACAACCTACAAGAGCCCAAGTCAGTGCGAAGCAAAGAAAGAAGGGATGAAACTAGGGTTCTCACTTAAGGTAATTTGGGATTTTTGTCAATTCTATTTTGATTTCAAATCGTGGGACTGTGTTGTTCTTCTTGCTGTGTTTTGGTGTGATTTTCGCTAAAGGAAATTTGGGGGAAAGTCTTTTCAAATGAAGGCTGTCCAAGTTAGTTTTGAAGAACGCGCACAAGGTGTTCGACTAATTGCCTGAGAGAGAATTTGAAAGTTTGGGGCTGATTTGGCATTGCTATTCATTGGGGTTTATCTGTTTAATTTTGGGGGAGTGTGTGCTTCAGTTTTATGCTTGTGTTCATACAAATTGCATCAAATTTTTGAAATGGCACAAAAAAGGCAACGGCTTAGTATGGGAGGATCGTCATCCGTGGCACCACCAACGGCTTGGGACAGAGCCAAATTCATCAATGAGGATGCATGGAAAAGATATAAGACCTCGTTTGCCACACGAAACCTGATTCCTGAGCGAGGGTTGAGGCCTAACAAAGAGGATGGCGAGTTGTTCGCCCTGATTTCGAGTCGCCAATGGATTCATTTCACAAAACCACCCGGGTCAGCCAGTGTATCTGTGGTACAGGAGTTTTACGCGAACGCCAATGTCGAAGGTGATGCGGTTGTCCAAGTCAGGGGAAGCTAGTGGCGTTGTTAGGTTTGTAATATTCATGAACGCAATCAAATTGCACAAAGTAAGCGGAAAAGTGGAAAATCAGAGTTTTAAAATTTTACAAATCATATATCCAGATCATCCTTTATGAGCAATTATTAATTAAACGAAAAGATAAAGAACAAGAATCATACCCTTGAAGATTAGAGCTTCCTCAGGTGCAAGTTCACTTCCAATCCTTTTCGCGTTCAACTTGAATCCACCGGGTTTGGTTCCTTTCTTTGATCAACGTTAGCCACCCAAGTGTTTGGTCTCTAGAGGTGATCCACCAAGAAAGAATAAAGATTCAAGAAGATGGGTGTTTGGCAAAACCCTAGTTTTCTATCTCAATAGAAAAAGAATGTACTCTCCAACTATTGAAATTACGTCTGTTGTGAAAAAGTCAACAACAACTCTACACCTATAATAAGACTCCTCTTATTTATAGATGTAGGCAACCCTTCTTAACAATTAAGGATTTGAGTTTTATTTTAATTAATTAAACTCCTTTAATTAATTATGCGCCCAATCTTATTAGGAATAATTAATTAAAATATTTTAATTAATTAGCCTCCTAATCTTATTAGGAATAAATAAGAGTACTAATGTTAAATTAATTTCAAACTCTTTAGAAATTAAAATAATAATAATTGTAATAATATTAATAAGACTCCTCTTATTAATTTATATATTTAATATTTCTAAAATATTAAATAATAAATATTAAGTTATTTAATTTATTCTATCACCATAGATTAAATTAAATACACTTAATATATTATTACGATTATGACATTAACTTCTTAAATAATTACTCTTCCTTTTATGGTGTGACCCTTTAGGTTCTCCATATTAAACCGGTTGTGAATAAATCATTTAGAACACTTCTAATCTTATTTAAATAAATAAATTATACAATTAATTTATGTAAATAAATAATATTTATTCTACAATAGGGATAAGTCTCCCTAGCGATTAACGACTTTTCAGATAATATAGATTTCAACATTAATCATAAAAGAACCTTTGAGTAAATAGTTACCGTACAATTCATTCCTTCCACCATACAATGTCCCAATTAAATATAAGACATGGAATTACTGTCAAGTCTTATTTTATTTAATTATATGTATTTCGATCCTTAAATGCACAACTTCAAATAATACAAATTAGAAACTCTTTTTTTATTTCATTCTGTCTTATCCAATGACTACTGGGTTGTCATTTATCGAATCACATAAGACATTTCTCTTCTTTTACTAGAAGTGGTAGATTCTTTATTGATCATACATTATCTCCATGTACAACTTATTATACCCAAGCATACCCTTTGATATACTCTAAGGGTCTTAAGGAATAAGTCAAAGTATAACTCATCATACACAAGATACTATGACGATCTCAAGTCTAAGGATCACTTGTACTACTATCACTACATGAATTCCTATTGACAGACAAGTAAAACTCTATTAGGTATTCCTTAGCGAGCCACGTTCAGTGTACTTATTCTCCAATAAGCACCTACATACTTGCTTTAGTGTCTCCACAAAATGATCATGAGGTCAATCATCCTCATCCAATGATCAAGCAACATATGTACCAATCTATCCGGATTCACTAATCCCCAATTTAGTAATCTAACGATTGAGAACTATTTTATTTTTAAGCTTTCTAAGAATTTAGATCTCATTAGAATGATCATCGTCATTATTCTAAAAGTATTGCTTAAAACTATGGGTTTATCACATATTATAAAACATCATCACGTAGATAATTAAAAGCCTTTCATAAATTAATACTTTTATTAATAAATGAATAAGATTGTTACAAAGTATATGCTTTGTCATCAAACATGATTGGCTTGCGTGCATATTACTTTCAATATCCCACTTGCACTAAAGCCAATCGCATGGTATCTCATACCCTTCTTCTCTAAGTGACGATTATCCTGCTGTTGGATTAGCTTTAGTTAATGGATATGTAATGTTGTTCTTGAGAGTTCACTATATCTATAGTGATTTCCCATCTTTCAATGATTCCTATAATCAAATGAAAGTGCCACAACACATGTTTAGATCTAAGATAAGACTTAGAAACTATTCCTAGTTCTGTAATGAACTTTTCATCCAAACAATCAACTTGTAGCTTCATTTATAGCTATATATACTTTGTCTTTATCACTAAACCAGTAACTCTTTGCTGTTTGAAATATTTCCAATTCACTGCACCACCGTTCAAGGTAACCCTTTACCTTAAAGTGGATTTTCTGTCGTCTTGGTCTGTCTGAAAAACTTGAGTCTGTTAAGCCCTCTAGTTTTAATTTAGACCCACCATAAATATGATCACATCCTTAGTGCCGGTTAAGTACTTTAAGATGTTTTTTACTGACTCATATTGAACTTCTCCAGAATATGCTGATCATCATTAGGTCTCGTATATTTTATTGTATACATAATTGTCACTTATGTGATCTCTCTTTTCAGGAGTCTATGGGGACTATTAAGAGAGATACACTCCATGACTCATCAACATGAGACATCTTTTGGAGTTTGCCATGCTAAATGACTTTATCATCAAATGAATATATGTTCCTTGGGTTAAGTCGAGCATCATCTTGAATCTATCTATATAGATTTTATCTCCAATTAAAATGTTCTTTCCAAATCATTCATGGAGGAATGTTTAGACAACTTTATCTTTACTGATTGTAACATTGGTATGTCATTCCCTATCCGTAGTATATCAACATATAATACTAGGAATGTCACGACGCTCCCACTGACCCTTTTGTACACACTAGGTTCATTCTTGTTTTTGATAAAATCAAACTCTTTTGATTGTCTCATCAAAATGAATGTTTCATATTTGATAAGCTTGTTTCAATCCATTTCTCTGAGTGTCTACAACTCTTACCTCATCGTATGTAACTGGATCATCATCTTCTATGATGTGTACCTCATCATCATCATCTATGATGAATCTATACTTTCCAGGTATATTCGGTACTATTCTAGATTTATGATTCGATTGTGATACAATAGGTCTATCTATAGGTTTCTCTCATTTGACTTAAAGTGTTTTGTGGTTTTTGAACTCTTCAAGATCTATTATCCTCCCACTAGCCCCTTCAATGATAAACATCTTTATCTTAGAAGGTAGCATGTTTCGTAACAAACACCTTTTACTAAGTAGGATTATAGAACATATACCCTAAACTTACTTTAGGATGTCCCACAAATATATACTTGTCAAATCTTGTCCCAAGCTTATCCTTTGAAACCTTTTTACATAAGCTAGACAACCTCTTATCTTAACTTACTTAAAATTAGGAATCCTTCCTGTCCATAACTTTTATGGAGTCTTGTGGCCAGATTTTGAGGTTACCTTTTCATAGATATGCAGCCAATTCTAGGACATTATCCCAGAAGAATATTGGAATGTTGGTAAAATCATTATGGACCGTACCATGTCCAATAATGTACGATTTTTTCTTTCAGATGCATAAATTAATTATTGTGTATCAGGAGGCGTCCATTGTGAGAAAACCATTTAAGATGATCTAGAAACTTATTGCACAAGTATTCCTTCCTTGATCCGATCAAAGAATCCTAATACTTTTCCAATTTGTTTTACTTCTGAATTCTTTAAACCTTTCAAATAATTCACACTTGTATTTCAGTAAATACACACATTCAACTCTTTGAATGATCATCTTCTCGTCTTATACTAGTTTGTTCAATTTACAAAATAATTTTTCACGTAAGTCAAGTATTCAAAATTCATTAAGTAATATTTCAGTTCTATACAAAATATTATTATTATAAATAGAACAATAATTGTTCTTAAATATAATACCAAAGATTTTATTGTTCAACAATAAAATGAAAATAATGTTTCTAACAAGAACTGGAATACAATAACAACTTATTGACTTAATAGATTTGCCCGTAGGAAATGCTAAACTATAAGTTTGTATGGCTAATGCAGCAACCTTTGCTTCATTTACCAGACATAGGATTACTTATCCTTTGTTTAGCTTTTTACTTTTGCTTGGTCCCTTCATAAATCTATATTTATGATAACCAAAAGTCGGTATTTAATATCCAAGTAGAACCTTGACTTTAAGAAAAATTTATTTCAATCATGAACAAAAAATATATTTGTAACCAAAGCTTCATTAAGCTTCTTCTGGTTAGCCTCTGCAAGATGCTTCTCGCAGTTTATTTCCAGTGTCCAGGCTTATTGAAGTGGAAGCAAACTCCTTTGCTATCTGTATCAGTTTTGTTCTTATTATCCTTTATTTTTGCCTTTTTATTTACCTTCTTTGAATCGTTCTTCTTTTCAGAAGATCTTTTGGCCCTACCTGCAAGGCTTGGTCTTTTATGGTTAGATATTGACTCTCAACATTTTTCAACATGTTAAGCAAATCAGTGAAGCTGATATCTAGTTTGTTCATATAAAAATTCATAATAATTGTGAAAAGAGTCCAGGAGTGAGTGCAAGATCAAATCTTAGCATAACTTCCCATCCGTGACAAAACATGTTATCCTAATTGTTCAATCAAATTGATCATGTTTAGGATATGTGTCTGTACTATAGTGTCGTTGGTCATTCTAGATCGGAAGAGCTCCTTAGATATCTGATATCTATCAGTCCTACTTTCTTCACAATCAACTACTTGATGTGCAGGAATATAGTAAGAGCATCCATAGTTTCATGCTGACGCTGAAGATCGTTAATCATGGATGCGAGCATGATGTATTGAGCTAACTGTGCATCATCTTGCCACTTTCTAAAAGTAGCAATCTCTTCCTCAGAGGCATTGTCTGCAACCATTGCATGGATAGGCATATTAAGGACATAAGATAGCTTTTCAGCCATGAGAACTATTCTCAATTTCCTTAACCAATCTGTTTAATTCGGTCTGGTTAATTTAGCATATAATATGCTGCGCAGTGATAATAATGTAGACATTGTAAAATTCTGTAAATGAATTTGTAATTAACAACATTTTAGCATACATTCTTTTATTAATTACCAAAATAAATTAGGTCTTGTTTTAAATTGGTATCTCCCACTATTTTCATCAAACTATATTACCCTCACTTATATAGTTCGACAAAATCTAATTAAAGATTTGCTAGTGAGAATAAGGATCCCATTTTAGATGTATATAGCCTTGTGTGTGCACAACAAACTATATATAAATAAATAGGTAGACAACTCTTGTCAATTACATCAACTATGTAACTCCTTGTATTTTGACTCTTAAATCATAATGGTCAAGTGTGTGTACATCTGAACTAAAATGATTTAAGTTAAGTCAGACCCAACATTTCCATATAAGTGAAGAGAAAACTACAGCCCTTGTGTGCGCACAACAAAGCAGTAATGTTCAATTCCTTATAAACATCATATGTAATAAAAATAACATCTTAAATATTTAATACTTGCCTTGTGTGTGCACAACAAACTCATATTAAATATTCAATACTCTATTATTTCTATCATGCTAGAAGGCGGCGTTCGATATTCTAAATATCTTTGAACGTTACAACTTAATATAAAATATTTGAGAGTTTTGTTATTAATTTGTCTCATCTTGTTTAGCGCGATTGCATATATACATACATATATATATATATATATATATATATATATATATATATATATATATATATATATATATATATATAAAATACGCGTCATATTAATTAACATGTGAAGCATGTTTGAATAAAATATAATATATATAGTATAAACATGCACATATAGAACACTATATTCTACCCGGATTGATTATATACTTTATTCTAGTTTGGTTCATTAGAGCCACCAAGTAAACCAAAAGGTCAAACCATAGGGATGCAAGAATTAATATTTACATGTAACTATTACATTTAAACCCGAGCACCATTACAAACGGGTCTTCAAGCGCTCCTTGTTCCTTGATCTCCAATTCTTCAAAATAATTCTAACTATTCCTATTACAAAATAATTTAAAATAAATAAAAACCTTGATCAGCAGTCAAGGGGAAGTATATAGGAGGGAGTTAGAATTTACATTAAAAAAAATTAGAGAAGACGAGGTACGCAGACTCCATTTAATAAAACCCATACATTCATGCATTCAACTAAAATAAAATCTAATCACATTGGTCAATAGTCCATAATCAAACCCATCTATTATCATACACATCATCATATGCATCAATAAATAACATTCATCTCATAAATAATAAACATTCAATATATATATTGATATCATTTAATGGGCAAATTTAGTTAGCATAAAATTTAATTTTGAATCAAAATAAACTCCTTTATTTTAATCCAAATTTAAATCAAAATAAACCTCTTTTATTTTAATTTATCCTATTTTGAATAAAATAAACTATTTTATTTTAATCAAAATCTTTAATCAAAATAAACTTATTTAATTTAATTAATTATGGAATCCAATTCCAAGTTAAAAAAAAACTCCTTTATTAAAAGAAACTCGGATTTTCTTTTCTATTCACAAATAAACTCCTTTATTTTGAATAATATGAAATCTTATTCCATATCTAAATAAACTCCCTTATTTAAGGAAATACAGATTCTCTTTCCTATTCACAAATAAACTCCATTATTTTGAATAATATGAAATCTTATTTCATATATAAATAAACTCATTTATTTAAGGAAATATGAAATCTAATTTCAACTCCAATTAGTTATCATGGAATCCAATTCCAACTCTAATTAGTTAGCATGAAATTTAATTTTAAAATTAAAATAAATCTTTTATTTTAAGATTAAAATAATCTTTTTATTTTAATTATAAAATAATAAGAATAATATATATATATATATATATATATATATATATATATATATATATATATATATATATATATATATAGTAACATATGATTCACACGGAATCAGTGATGTAATCACATGAACAAGTTAACAGGAGATTTACTTTAGCTAATATTTAATACTTAACCGAAGTAATAAAAAACATGTCCTCAGCGAATTTGCGATTTTCATAAAAAAGTTTCGCGCTTTTTTTTAAAAAAAATTTATACAACAAAATTATACCCAATTAAATTGTTCTATATATATATATATATATATATATATATATATATATATATATATATATATATATATCAATATACATATTAAATTAAAATAATTAATAATTCGCATAAAGGTTTGGCTCTGATGTCACTGTTAGGTTTGTAATATTCATGAAAACAATCAAATTGTACAAAGTAAGCGAAGACGTGGAAAATCAGAGTTTTAAAATTTTATAAACTATATACCCAGATCATCCTTTATGCGCAATTATTAATTAAACGAAAAGATAAAGAACAAGAATCATACCCTTGAAGATTCAAGCTTCCTCAGGTATAAGTTCACCTCTAATCCTTTTCGCGTTCAACTTGAATCCACCGGATTTAGTTACTTTCTTTGATCAACGTTAGCCACCCAAGTGTTTGACCTCTAGAGGTGATCCACCAAGAAAGAATAAAGATTCAAGAAGATGGGTGTTTGGCAAAACCCTAGTTTTCTATCTCAATAGAAAAAGAACGTACTCTCCAACTATTGAAATTACGTCTGTTATAAAAAAGTTAACAACAACTCTACACCCATAATAAGACTCCTCTTATTTATAGATGTAGGCAACCCTTCTTAACAATTAAGGATTTGTGTTTTATTTTAATTAATTAAACTCCTTTAATTAATTATACTCCCAATCTTATTAGCAATAATTAATTAAAATCTTTTAATTAATTAGTCTCCTAATCTTATTAGGAATAAATGAGAGTACTAATATTAAATTAATTTCAAACTCTTTAGAAATTAAAATAATAATAATTGTAATAATATTAATAAGACTCCTCTTATTAATTTATATATTTAATATTTCCAAAATATTAAATAATAAATATTAAGCTATTTAATTTATTCTATCACCATAGATTAAATTAAATACACTTAACATATTATTATGATTATGCCATTAACTTCTTAAATAATTATTCTTCCTTTTATGGTATGACCCTTTAGGTTCTCCATATTAAACCGGTTGTGTATAAATCAATTAGAACACTTCTAATCTTATTTAAATAAATAAATTATACAATTAGTTTATTTAAATAAATAATATTTATTCTACAATAGGGATAAGTCTCCCTAGTGATTAACGACTTTCCAGATAATATAGATTTCAATATTAATCATAAAAGAACCTTTGAGTAAATAGTTACCGTACAATTCATTCCTTCCACCATACAATATCCCAATAAAATATAAGACATGGAATTACTGTCAAGTCTTATTTTATTTAATTATATGTATTTCGATCCTTAAATGAACAACTCCAAATAATGCAAATTAAAAATTCCTTTCTAATTTCATTCTGGCTTGGCCAAAGACTACTGGGTTGTCATTTTTCGAATCACATAAGACATTTCTCTTCTTTTACTAGAAGTAGTAGATTCTTTATTGATCATACATTATCTCCATGTACAACTTATTATACCCAAGCATACCCTTTGATATACCATAAGGGTCTTAAAGAATAAGTCAAAGTATAACTCATCATACACAAGATACTATGACGATCTCAAGTCCAAGGATCACTTGTACTACTATCACTACAGGAATTCCTATTGACAGACAAGTAAAACTCCATTAGGTATTCCTTAGCGAGCCACGTTCAGTGTACTTATTCTCTAATAAGCACCTACATACTTGCTTTAATGTCTCCACACAAATGATCATGAGATCAATCATCGTCATCCAATGAGCAAGCAACGTATGTACCAATCTATCCGGATTCACTAATCCCCAATTTAGTAATACAACGATTGGAAACTATTTTAGTTTCAAGCTTTCTAAGAATTTAGATCTCATTAGAATGATCATCATCATTATTCTAAAAGCATTGCTTAAAACTATGGGTTTATCACACATTATAAAACAGCATCATGTAGATAATTAAAAGCCTTTAATAAATTAATACTTTTATTAATAAATGAATAAGATTGTTACAAAGTATATGCTTTATCATCAAACATGATTGGCTTGTGTGAATATTACTTTTAGGCGTTTGGAAGTGAGGCCATCAATGCACTGTTTGCCGTGCCCAACTATGCGGGCAAGGACTATATGGAGCCGGGACTCCGCAGCTATGACCTAGAGGATATCATTAGGAGGTTGTGGAAGCCCGGGACTACGTGGAAGAAGAACAATTATACGGGTAAGAAAACCAGCTTCCTGACTTCAGCGCTCAGTCGCTATGGGAAAGCATGGTTCAGCTTCATATGTGCTAACATGATCCCGACCCATCACTTGAGCGACGTGACCAAAGATAGGGCGATTCTGCTATTCGCCATTGTCACGGGTCTGCAGGTGGATATTGGAGTTCTTATTCATGAGTCCATTCTGAAGGCAATCAAGAGTACAGTCACTTCGGGACTTCTGCATCCATCATTGATAACTTAATTGTGCAAGCAGAAAGGCATTCAGTGAGGCCCAGAGGGGATAGCCTTGCCTCCCATGGCAGTCATCGATCATCAGACGATCTCATGCTTCACTGTGTGGGATGAGGCAGAGTCGCATGTCAGAGGTAAAGGCTATGGGCCACCTACAGCGCCGCCTCCTATAGTAGAGCCAGAGCCCTCTCAGGCGCCAGACGCAGGCCCAGCTGCACAGGGTCTACTGACGGACATCATGGCATCCCTCACCTTGCTGCACCAGAAACAGGATGCCGAGGCGTAGAGGCAGCGGAGGCACATAGCAGCAGTGGCTCAGAGGCAGGAGATAGCGATGCAGTACCAGACTGAGCTGGTGAACACTATGCAGAGCATCTACCCCAACTATTATGGTGAAAATGTTGAGTTCACGCCATACCAGTTCCCAGAGTCGCCTGTCTTCCCACCATACCCTCCACCATCACCACCCATCGAGGCTAATGAGGACGAAACCGCTGCTGAGTGAGCCCACTTCAAGGAAGCCCTCTTGTATACAATTGCTTTATGTTTAGCAATGAGGGCATTGTTTACCTCAAGTTTGGGGTGTTTTTAGCTATTATCTGTTTTATTTCCGTACTGCCATGTTAGGTTGCATATTTAGTATTTTGTTATGTTTTATTATCAATATTGTGGTGCAGTCGTTTTGAACTGCGAGATTATGTTGGGATTTTTATTATTATGCCATTAACTGTTTTTGTTTTTTTTTATTTTTAATGCTTCGATTATTATCAGCATGATTGTGGTTTATAGCCATCTTTTTGGGGCTTATGCAGATTAGATGCTTGCGCCATATGAATGGCCTTTTTACCCTATTTTGAGTTGCTATTTAGTAAGGGTGTTATAGTTATCATTAATTTTTGATTGTGGCTGATGACAAGCGCCAAGTTTTTTTTGTCTATATCTTAGAGTCGTGTCAAGCATATATGAGCTAGGGGTTGTTCAATTGATAAGTTTAAACTGTTATTGATCCGTCCTTCTTAGCAAGCACCGACTAACTGTGTTAACTAGTTATTTTTTGAATTTAGTTCACGTGTTTATTTCTTTGAAAGTTTGTCACTCTTATAAACTTTCATTTTTGCAAGGTAATAAAAGACTTAGACGTTCATACAGTTTTGGATCTTGGATTCTAGCATGTTGACATTTAAAAAAAAGAAAAAAGAAAAAGAAAAATGAATGAAATGAGAATAAAAATTGAAAAGAAGAGTTTATATCGAAAGTTTTGCGGTGGGTCGAGATGGAGCGTAAAACGCACTCGCCCATAAACGCAGAACCGATATCGAGATGGAGCATAAAATGCATCGCTAAATAATCTTCATTTTTGTTGTAAAGTCTCAGTTGGCTTATGTTGATTATGTGGCCTTTACTTCTCGAGTTATTATATTCATAGAGGTGTTCTACACCTAGTGCCCTAAAGTCGTCTGGCTTGGGAGTCACTGATCAAAAGCTTATTCATGGGTAGTTCTGAATAGCCTAAGGTAATTAAGGATTGTCCGAGTCAGATTTTACTGTCGTCATGCTAGAGTCTTTTGATCTTTTCCTACATTTGCATCTTATTCTTAATGCTTGTTAAATGTTTAAGTTGAGGAGTATGCATATTAGTATTAGCAATTGACTGTGCGAGCTTATTTGAGCCATGATTAGTTAGGACGGTTGGTCTCCACACACACCCGCACACTTATATTTGATTGAATATAATCTTATGCTTGACATTGAATGAACCCATATTCATTTTTGTGTTTGCCCTATTCTCTAGGAGTAGCTATGATCGAGCTTTGAAGCCATGATACCACTTTACTGTTTTATTTTTCTTTCGCGTGTGTTTTTATTAGTATTAGTGTTGTGTTAGTTAGTTTGCTCGAGGGCAAGTAAAGACTTAAGTTTGGGGGTATTTGATGAGTGGGATTTATACCCGCGAATCAGATATTTTATGACTTAAATAGTTGTCTGTTCTCGTACATTTAATATGTTTTTATATGATTATAGTATTATTGTGCTTAATCGATGAATTGCAGAGCTTTACAGGTGTTTTCTACCAATCAGGGCAAAATGGCCATATTTCTCACACTCGTGCCGCGGCGCCAATGCCAAGCCTATTGGCTGCGCCGTAGCGCCACCTCGTGGTCCAGCCTGACGTCACCATGGTGCCGCAGCGCCAATGACCCTATATGAACTCGAGCTGCAGCGCGACCTCCAGTTTCTTCTTGTACACGTGGCGCTGCAGCGCCACCCTTAAGTCTAATGGTCGCGCCGCAGTGCGACCTCCGGTGCCAAGGCAGAGACCAAGTGATTTTGACCTAGCAAAAGAAGGGAGGCGTATATAACACAGAGAGGCCTCTGTGTTTCATATATCTCATAACCTATAACAGAGGAGACCTTAGAATAGCAGTAATATAGCTTAGCTTAGATTAGTTTTATTATGTAATTTCTCTTTCTTTCTTATGCTTGTAAATATAGATTAGGTAGATTAGGGAGAAGTCTGTTATGTATTTGGAGCACACGAGTAGTGAGCGACACAAATTGGAAAGCTTTATTTGAGCGGAATGTGTGGAGATGGAAGGGCTTTGACAGAGTTTCCTCTTATCCATTTGTTTTCTCTTATTTTGTAATCTATGAATGTTATCTTTACTGCTACTTGTATTTGGTTTAATTATCATGAACTGAATATTGGCTCTAAGGTTATAATGGAACTCTTTGTTATTTAAATTGACTATCTTATCTTTTTGGTTGGCACCATATGATTTGGTTTAATACATTTGTGCTTTCTAATTCTCGCTAAGACATTAGTGATGATTTTGGTTATCTACATGATATCGACAGACAGATTGTAGATTTACACCTAAATATATTAGCATGTGATTGTGGGTCTCGACTGCATAAGTTGTGCGTAGAATAGACATATCTTTGTGCGCCACGTGCGACCTCATTGAGAACTAAAGTTTAATTCCTTGTTATGATTGATTCGCATAGACATATGTAGGATTGCATCTAGCTTGGATGTTCTTTTCTGTTCTATTCCCTTTTGGGTGGATCTGGAGAGGGTATGTTTGTGCATACCTCAACAGAGGTGCATAAGCACCTGTGTGTTCTCGATCGACAAATTGTCGTGACCATTAAGACCAAAGAGAGAAGGGTAGCTAGTTTGATAAAATATAGCACGCTAGGTGTTCAACAAAATGTATGGGTGGGGTGATGTTGTGACCTTAGCTTGTAATTCTTTAGATTACCATTTGTTATCCATTTACTTACTTTGTTAATTAGTTAACTAGATTAATCACACTTCCATTTATTGTTGTTCGAATAAGACTTTATCGATACATAGTTGGTATTTGGTAAATAGTAGACATAGTTCGTCGTGGGTATGACACACTTCTTATCACTGTATTACTTGTTAGACTGCGTATACTTGCGCATGTTTAGTGATCGGTTTTCTGACCTGCAATTTTTTGGCGCCGTTGCCGGGGAACTATAATTCTAGTATTTTCCAATATTGATTTAAATCAATTTAGTCTTACTTTAAACTTGTATATATTTATTTCTTTTATTTGTTTGATCTTCCTTTCTTTTTGTTTTTAAGTTTACAGATTATGGACGATCAATGTTATCAATGGCCTTATGAGGGAACGACGCAACCAAGCTTGGAAGAAGGACTCGAGAAACTGCAAGTTCAAATTGCAAATGCCTTGAGATTTTTTGACAATCTTGAGTGTCAGTCCACTCAGAATGCCTACAATCAGGAACAAGCTGACTTTGAACCGATTCCCTACCATCCAAACTGCCAGGGTTATCCAAACTCATGGGACTACAGTCAAGAGAAATATCATAATTTGAATCATGCCTCTCTGTTTGACTATCGGTCTCCGTCGCAATATGAATTGACGTCTCGACCCAATGACAGCTTTTCTGAATACTCAGCACAAAAGGAAGAAAACAGGCTTGAAGAGCTTTTCACCAACTTTATTGAGAGAAATGAGGTTCGGATGGCAAGCTAAGAAGCTGCAGTGCAAAGCCTCGAAAGTCAATTGAGGCTAATCATCAATGCCATCACAAATCCACCGCAATGCCATCTATCTGTCATAATTAATCTCGACGATGAAGAAGTAGAGCAGTGCACGGTGGATACACGAGGAGAAGGCATTGAGCCTCACCAAAGTGTTGAGGGCAATGTCAATGTACATACTGACCAACCGACGGCGGTTGATCTAGAAGAGGAGAGGATCTACAGTGGGGATACTATCAAGAGTAATCAACAGCTAGAAACCACGCGCACGACTGTGGAAATCCTAGAGGGCCCAACAGATCACAAAGAACGCTTCCAATTTAATAAATTAGGCGAATTAGTGGATAATTCCAACGGTGAAAGATTCTTTGTGCCGATGGATGACTGGATGGGTGAGGAAAACAAGGATGATCCATCATTAATGTCTACCAAAAATCCAAAGGAACTGACAAATAGGCGGCATGAGAAGGTCATTTTTGCTTATGAGCCGGATTGAACGGCATCGGTATAGTCAAGCCGACGACTTTAAAACAAGCGCTTGGTGGGGAGGCACCTCCATCTCGGTATAAATATTATCTATTTTCTTTACTTTTGTCTAGTTTACTTTGTGTCAGTTCGCTTTAGTTGTTAACGTAGCTATAAGATTGTGCATTATTGTTTTTATGGCTTTTATCTGGCAGCATGTTTATTGCGATGCATTGTATATTAATCTCAGAATTACAATAGTCTTTGTGAGGTTTTTAATAATGTATATTTGCCTCGAAGTGTTTCCGTTATAGTTGTCTTGGCATGTGCAGATAACAAACAGGAAAAGCACAAAATTTGGTACTCGCGCCGCAGCGGCAGTGTTTAATGCCCAAGTTCTCTCCTTCGCACCGCATCGCCAAATCTCGTGTCGCAGCGCCGGTGCCTAATGCCCAACTTCTCTCCTTTGCACCGCGGCGCCAAGTAACAAAGGGTATGTCGCGCCGCAGCGCCGGAAGCGAGCCTCACCTTCTGCTAACTCGCGCCACAGCGCCAACCAACAAAGGGAAGGCCGCGCCGCGGCGCCGATAGCGAGTTTTCGGTGTTTAAGTGCAGTTTTCAGCCAGTAGTTAGGCCATTCCTCTCCTCTTTCTCCAACTGACTCGGCAGCAAACAAGCACCCAAGTACCCCAAAAATACCACACAAGCACCCAAGCACCAAAATCATCGTATTTCTCCTACACACATAACATTCATCCATAAATCTCTCAAGTGAACATTTTAGACAACCTACAAGAGCCCAAGTCAGTGCGAAGCAAAGAAAGAGGGGATCAAACTAGGGTTCTCACTTAAGGTAATTTGGGAATTTTGTCAATTCTGTTTTGATTTCAAATCGTGGGACTGTGTTGTTCTTCTTGCTGTGTTTTGGTGTGATTTTTGCTTAAGGAAATTTGGGGGAAAGCCTTTTCAAACGAAGGCTGTCCAAGTTGGTTTTGAAGAATGCGCACAAGGTGTTCGACTAATTGACTGAGAGAGAATTTGAAAGTTTGAGGCTGATTTGGCATTGCTATTCATTGGGGTTTATATGTTTAAGTTTGGGGGAGTGTGTGCTTCAGTTTTCTGTTTGTGTTCATACAAATTGCATCAAATTTCTGAAATGGCACAAAAGAGGCAACACCTTAGTATGGGAGGATCGTCGTCCGCGGCACCACCAACGGCTTGGGACAGAGCCAAATTCATCAATGAGGATGTAACAATCCAGATTTTTAATTATAATATTTAACTATTTATTAAATTATATAAATATTTAATGGATGTGTTTATCGTTGAATAAGTTTTTGTTTAATTGATTTGATGTGACTTGATTATTTATTTGTTTAATAAATAATTAATGAGTTAAGAAAAGTAATTATTTTGAAATAGTAATCTAATTTAATTCAGTAATTAAGTTAGAGAGTTTATAATGATTAAATAAATTATTATATTATGCAATGAATTGTTATTAGAATTAATTAAATTAAGTATAAAAACTTAATTAATTAGAAGTGTGATAAATAACTATATTATAAGTGATTATTAAAATAAATTAAAGTAGTTTTAATTTATTTTGCCAAACAAAGCCCTATGGCTGTTGGACTTTTTAAATGTGATTTATTAATAATATAAATTAAAAAAATATAAATATATATATAATAATTTTTGGTAACGGCTGAATTAATAAGGTTATTAGTAACGTCGGTTTTTTAGTCGTTTGTAAATCGTGGTTGGCTTTGATTTCTACATAAACTGCATTTGGAGTTAACGTAAGTCTAAGAAAAGAGAAGAAAAGAGAAAGGTTTGCAGAGAAGAGATTTTAGTCAGAAAGTTTTGGGAGAGAATTATCAGAGAAATTGTGAGTGTGTACATGAGGTTTTCAAACAATTCCAGTGGTGTTAGCAAGGATTACTAAGCAATTAGAAGGTATGCGGCATAACCTTTATACGTATATATGTTTTACGTAATACTACTAGCTATTCTTTTCTCATGTGTATAACAGATAGGTAGAGTATAGTTAGGGAATATTATAAGGTTAAGTGTGAGTTCTTAAAACTCATACTTATGGTAGGTTCGTGACTCATAATTATATGGTATGTTTTTGAACCCCTCAGCGAATGGACGCCTATGGTCTGACTAGGATAAGTTCTTAAACTCATATGATTGTGGCAAGTTCCTGAACACATAACGTGTTGTAAGTTTGACGAACTAGGTATAGATAAGTGTGAATAGAGTATTGAGGATGATAGGAATAGATAGACCTATTAAGCAATGGATCATTATAGAAAGTGGAGTTGATGGTGGAAGCATAGGTACTCTAATTCTACTAGCTATGCTAGACTTTCGAAATTTATTGACTTCGTGCTGATGTTTACACTTTTATTTTCTTGAAAAACATTGGATCAAATGATGGAACCAATGAGTTTTAGCAACAATACTGTTATTCGTGTGTCTACGCTAATTGCTTCAGCTAGACAAAAATGATTTGCACTATATCAAAATGTATTTTATATCATTAATGCATCATATAACCTGGTGCAAAGATGATAAAAATGATGGAGTCATCAATGCAGTATTACCTAGTGTTGGATGTGATCTAAGGATCGTCACCCCACTATGGTATGATGTGGTATGATAAAATCACCAAATGACGGAATCCTCAACGGACTACAAACACAGTGCGGTATCATGACGTCATAAAAAGATTTTTGAGATTTCTTTAAGATATGAGAATATATATATATATATATATATATATGTATATGTATATGTATATTTCGATTGATGTCCGAATTGTTGTAGAAGTCTATGCTATTTGATTCAGCTAGACGAATATTGAAAGATGTTCATGAAATGCATGCGTTGCTTGAGAAGTTATGCCAAACCAAATTGTTCTGGTGCGGATTCAGATGTTGAAAAGCTGAGATGAACAACCCTTTTATAGGGGATTACGTGGAGGCGTTGAGATGTTTGTGCACAATACATTGTACGAAAGAGCTGATCACCCTAACTACGAGGAGTCCCTATAGTCTTATGACTGTTAAAGTTTAAGTTGAAAAATTACTTATAACTATGGACGTACGCATAGCGTTTAAATGTTTGTGCACAATACATCGTACGAAGGGCTTAACACCCTAAGTACGGGGGTCCTTATAGTCTTATGACTATTAAAGTTGAAGTTAAAAGATTACTTGCAACTGTGGACATAGTTCGTGGTCTTATGACCCTCAGCATGATTTGGAATCTTTAAAATTCCTGTTATTCATATTACTTCCCAATTATTGAGCAATTATGGAAGATTCTTGATATTCTAAAAGGTGAATGTGGTAAGGATGATATTCCTTAGAAAGAAGTGAGTCATAGAATATGACACTTAATGATGAATATGTTGAATAAGTGAGAAAAGAGATTTTGAAGTGAGAAGGATGTGACTTATCAAAGAATGATGGGAAACTTTTAATAGAAAAGTTTAATAATTGTAGAATGATGTTTGTGGAAAGAAAATGGTTATAGAAGCCAATGAGTGAATGAAGTAGTGGCGTAAAAATCTACTTTGATCGATTGAATGAATAAAGATTAACAAATAAAATTTCGAGGACGAAATTCTTAGAAGAAAGGGTGAATGTAATATCCCGAGTGTTGATGATAACGATCCTTAGAAAAGGAAATGAACGGGTTAAAAGATGTATAATACTCAGAATATAATTGAGTTCAAGTGAAAGTTATGAAATGAAACCTAGAATTTGTTAAGGCAATGAATGTAGTAGAAAATATAAAACCTATATTTAGATAAAATGATGAAAGATTACTCTAAGTCATTTGTTTAATTTGTCTTCGATTCTGGGGACAGAATCTTTATAAGTAGGGAATATTGTAACGAATGAGTGGTTTGAGTTGTGATTCTGATGACAGAATCCTTATAAGGAGGGAATGATGTAAAAATCCATATTTTTAATTATAATATTTAACTATTTATTAAATTATATAAATATTTAATGGATGTGTTTATCGTTGAATAAGTTTTTGTTTAATTGATTTGATGTAATTTGATTATTTATTTGTTTAATAAATAATTAATGAGTTAAGGAAAATAATTATTTTGAAATAGTAGTCTAATTTAATTCAATAATTAAGTTAGAGAGTTTATAATGATTAAATAAATTATTATATTATGCAATGAATTGTTATTAGAATTAATTAAATTAAGTATGAAAACTTAATTAATTAAAAGTGTGATAAATAACTATATTATAAGTGATTATTAAAATAAATTAAAGTAGTTTTAATTTATTTTGCCAAACCCTATGACTTTTGGACTTTTTAAATGTGATTTATTAATAATATAAATTAAAAAATATATATAAATATATATAATAATTTTTGGTAACAGCTGAATTAATAAGGTTATTAGTAACGTCGGTTTTTTAGACGTTTGTAAATCGTGGTTGGCTTTGATTTTTACATAAATTGTATTTGGAGTTAACGTAAGTCTAAGAAAAGAGAAGAAAAGAGAAAGGTTTGCAGAGAAGAGATTTTGGTCAGAAAGTTTTGGGAGAGAATTATCAGAGAAATTGTGAGTGTGTACATGAGGTTTTCAAACAATTCCAGTGGTGTTAGCAAGGATTACTAAGCAATTAGAAGGTATGTGGCATAACCTTTATACGTATATATGTTTTACGTAATTGTGCCTAAAGTCTCTATGTATATGTGAATTTGACTATAATATAAGGTTCTTTACAAAAATTGTATGTAAACTATGCTTTACTAAATCATGTGTTTTGGTAATAACTAGCATGTGTATATGTATATATATGATTGTATGCTTAATGTATAGATAAGATTGTATGCTAATTTACGGTTACAAGAAGGAAATAGTTTTACAGTAAAGATATGAACAGTGATGGTTAACTTTTGTATGATAATAAAATTAGATTATACTAATTGAGAGATTAAACTATGATTATGTTAATTCATTTGTTACAAATTTCAGAGAATTGTAGTTAAAGTAAACAAATTGGTTGTTATTAGAATTTACAGTGTTTACTGTGTTAAAATATATCAACTATGGAGTTTTGGTTTTAAAACAGTGTTTTCAAAGAATTAAGTTTTCTGAAATCGTTGTTTAGTGGTTAGTAACTAGTATATGAATGATTGTTAGCGTTTATGTGTAAATTACATGAAGATATACATGTTAATTGGGGTTAATTGCTGTTAAAAATAAAGACAGTAGCTTTGTTCTGTTCTTCGTGGTTGGGTTCTGCAAAATTCGCGCCCCAGCGCCAGAAGTTCGCACCCCAGCGCTGAAATTCGTGACCCAGTGCCAATCTCGTGCCCCAGCACTAGTAGTTGGCTTAGTCCTCGCGCCCCAGCGCCGGATTTGTAGTCTGACTCGGACAGTTTTGACCTCTTGTAGTAAAATGTCCATAACTTTCTTATACGAACTCCGATTGAGATGATTCAAGATGTTCCGGAACGAGGACGAGTAGACCTACAACTTTCATGCTTTAAGTTATTTAATTTGAGGTTTGTAAAAGTAGTCCAAATGGTCATCTTTAGGACTATTGTGTTTTTGGGGACAATCGGAGGGCGTCGGGCATGCACATATGCATGTGTAGTGCTCCTGACCATAAAAGATGATGTTATAAGTTATAAAACTTGAATGTTAGTAAATATAATGATACTTAACATTAATAAATGATGTATTAGATAAGTTATTGAAGCATAGTAAGCATACACCAGAGAAGCAAATCGGGCGTGTGACGAATGAACGTCGAAACGTCGTGCCAAGTGTTAACAAACTTAAAAAGTGTTTCATATCAATTGAAATGAATATTATAGGATATGAAATGGGTTTAATATAAAACCAATAAGTAGTCTTAGCAATAATTAAGCACTTGAATGAACTTCGAGTTTGACTAAGAAGAAATATAGTGAGTTATAAGTCTAAAGTTTACACAATCTAATTGAACATTGTGTGCTAATTAATAGGAAAGATTATGAGATGTGGAGTAGAGTTTACATTAAAAATTACTATGTGTTGTTATGTGACTAATAGTTGATGTGTATGATTATATAATTGTGCAGGGCACGTGAAGTGCAGATAACTGTAAGCTGTTAAACTGTTATTGGTAAACAACGATCAAGGCAAGTCTTTCGGTTCCTATTTTCTACGTGGACTGGATGAACTATTTTAAATTGCATGATATGTTATACAAGTTGTAATCATAAAGTGTTAAAGTCAATTTATGACTGGATTAGTTTGGTTAAATAATGATGATTGAGTAAGGAACTCAATCTTTATATTTGTTATGTGAATTAAAAGCATGTATGCCATGTTACTTTAATGAGATGTATATCGAGCATGTTATTATGTGTTATGTGATGCATGAAAACTGTTAGACTTTGCTGGGCTGTCGAGCTCATTCTTGCAAATAACCACTTTTGCTGGTCAAGATTTTAAGGTAAAGATATGTGCTAAGTGAGTTATAGAGATCCATATTCACGAAGATTACTTATGTTTTATGAGAAATGTATTTTATATTTTGAACGTAACATGTTGTTGAAATGTAAGTTGAGCTATCCAATGTATATGGATATGTAGTTATGATGTAAGGCTTTGTATAGTAATTTTGTTGTAACGATTCATGATATAAGATTGAATCAAAGAGATGTAATGTAAAGGTTGCGATTCAGGGAAAGAAAAAAGAAAATGTATAAAAGTCTTAAATATTTCACAATTTTATTAAGTTTAACATCGAATAAGGATGTAAAATTAGAGATTTAATGTATGGTTAACGACCGAAGTTGAGATTTAAATTGTATGGTTTTTTGGGGTCGTTACAGAGGATGCATAGAAAAGATATAAGACCTCTTTTGCCACATGAAACCTGATTCCTGAGTGGGGGTTGAGGCCTAACAAAGAGGATGGCAAGTTGTTGGCCATGATTTTGGGTCGCCAATTGATTCATTTCACAAAATCACCTGGGTTAGCCAGTGTATCTGTGGTTTGGGAGTTTTACGCGAACGCCAATATCGAAGGTGATGCGGTTGTCCAAGTCAGGGGGAAGCTAGTGGAGTTTGCATGTGAGGCCATCAACGCACTGTTGCGTGCAAGGACTATATGGAGCCGGGACTCTGCAGCTATCTCCATTTTATGCTCCGGTGGGAGTTGGCCATTTGGTATTTTGTTATGGGAGGCATATGGGTCGACCCTAGTTTTCTGTTCTGTTCTGCGGATTGGTGATGTTTGTGCCAAACACACCTTCCAATTTTACATGCATTAGATTCGCGGTCCAATGTGTGTGACTTGCCTGTGTGGCATTATTTAACTTACCTGTGTGGCAAGGTATATTCCATTTTGTTTTGAGCTCGGTATAAAATAACACCCAACCAGTTAATTCAGCCTATTATTTCGTTGTGTTATTTTTGTTCGTTTTTTCAGTTCGTTTCATTTTTTTAATTAAGTTAGTTATTTTGATTCATTATTTGTACTCTATATCCGTACTGGGCATTTGACTCATGCTGTGTTTTCCTTTCTACAGGTAATTAGGGGGATCAAGGGCAAGTCCAACGAGAGCTCCCTTTTATCCAAATGATTTAGATATATTATGTTTAGGTTGTGATACATTAGTTTGTTCGAAATTGTAATAATTATTTTAGATTGTGGTTTGAGACTATTTGATATTTATTATGGTTGACTTGTAGTATTTATCAGATATTTAGACTATTCCTTTGTGGCTTTGAGCCTTGCTATTAAATTCATCCGTTTTGTTATGTTTTGAGTAACCTCTCTTTCTATTTCGGAAAGGGGGTGTTACATGCTTACTTTGCAAAATTTATAAATATTACCCACAACTATAACATTATATCAAATCCACACCTTATTATTCAAAAACAATATTTAGAGAAAAATTAATCTTTATTCATAAAAGTTGCGGTCATACATTTGACACCCTACTTCGACCACTCCTAACTTATAACCTGTTAACCTTCTAGGCTTGTAAGTGTAACCAAAATGTAGTGATGATGTAGTAATATAAGGGTATGGAAATCTTAGTGTCTAACTACAACACATCTGAAAAATTTTAATAGTAAAACCAATCACCTAAGGCTATTTATACCTTTATGGGTTTTTCAAAAATAAAGGTCATGGCCGGTCAACGCTTTTGGACCTTCAATAATGTACATTCTATTCATTATTTAGGTGTTCTAGTGTCATATTTATATAGTATACATGTTATGGTTAATTAGTGATACATTTAACATACTAACTACATCATACTTAAGATTTTTAGGTCGGTCAAACAGACTGTCAGAAGTGATTCTTGAGTTTTTTGGGTTTCCAGTTTGGTCAACTGTAACGACCCCAAAATTCATACAATTTAATTCTCGACTTCGGTCGTTAATAATACATTCAACCTCTAATTTTACATCATTAAACGATAATACAACCATTGAAATTTGCGGAATAATTAAAATTTTCTATTACAAACTATCCTCGTTCCCAAAACCTTCAACCTTTATATCTAAATATCTCAGAATCATTTCAATACTACAATAGTTTGCATTCGCAAAACATTATTACAATTCAACATTAATACATTATTCGAAACCTTAAACATGGTTCAAATAATAACACAACCAAAGTATATAAATCTTCAAGTATCACATCTGATTCATGTCTTTCAAGTAACGCATAACTTTACCTTGAATCTTGAACCTGCAAAAGTGGTTATTTGCAAGGTTGAGCTCGACAGCCCAGCAAATTTAACAGTCTATCATGTTTCACATAGCACACAATTCATGCATTCTACATTTCTAATTTATCGAGTTACATTATATAACATGCATGTGCTATCACATATCACATATAAATTGAGTTCTATAACCCAATTAACTTGGTCATATTTTGACCTTAACAATTCATAAAGCATGGTATGTAACTCACCACATAATCACATTTAATCCACAAACATAATAGAACTGAAAAACTTGCCTTGGATGTTGTTTAATGTTTATAACTTATCTGCGCTGTGATGATCCTACACAAATTGAGGATACATACATGTACATATTAGTTTCACATACAAAATTCACGTACTCAATGTAAACTAATTTTATTTAACTATAATATTTTGTTCTTGTCTTAAAACCATTCTATGTTTCTTTAGAAACTTTTGTCCGTTATAACATTTTTACGCCCAAAAGATTCTCTCATGGATTTAGTATGTAAATACTTTACGTATCAAAACATAAACCATTTATATCCCCTTCGTTTTATATTACTAGGTTCAATATAATTTCATAAGGCAGCAACCCCTCACCTTTGACACCCATTTCGCGGTTTAATAGCTTATAATTTACTTATCTAACCGTAAGGCATTTTTTTTTAGTATGTTTTTCATGGCATACAAGACTATTTTTAAGAAATACTAACCTCTCATTTCGGGTTTGTTAAGTAGTCTAAAAAGCGTGCCAAAAAATGACGTTCATAGCAGTCTTCAATTTTTTTTCCCATCTTTACCCTCTTTCGCTAAAACAGTCATAACTAATTCGTTTCAAAATATTTTTGAGCGATTCTTGAGCCCACGCGAAGCTAACTTCCGACGCTACAACTTTCATTCTTCGACCATTTCCAAATTCAAAACACAGAATTCTGAAAAATTCGTTCAAGGTGACTGCCCCGAGTTGGTTAGACAGTTTTGACGCGACTACTTTGAATGGTCATAACTCTTTGCTCCGAAGTCGGAATTAGTCCGTTCCAGAGTCTATGGAAAGCTAATTCAGTGTACTATAACATACCAAAAGCCCAGAAGTTTGTGGAAGTATTAACTGATTGAAACAGTGTCCCGAATAGCACATCCTGCTGCTGACTTTCAGTTTGACAAATTCGACACATTTCTTTCCAATCACCGTAACTCCCTCATCCGAGGTCGGAATGAGGTCATTCCAAAGCCTATGGCTTCCTAACTCAGTGCACTACAACTACCCAGAAACTCAGAATTTTTCAGGCAACATAGCTATTCCAGAATTTGACACTATAGTCACTGTTCATTCAATTTTCATTTCTAGACATGGTTTACTAAAATCTTCACCACGGATTCATTTTAACTCCGTTTTGGTTCATTCAAGTTAGGAAATCTTCAGAACTTAGAGGGATATAACATACAATCATCAAATTATGCTTTTAGACATAAATCAAAAGCACAAAGGGTCCTCAAGCTCAGTCCCAAAAACTTCCCAACAAGGTTCTTTGTAAATCTTTTATTTTGTGAGTTTTGGTTACACTTGGATGATGTTAAGGTTTCATATCTCTAATTACAATCATTATAACTCATTTACATAATCAATTACAAGCCAAAATAAACATAGTAAACTAACTAGTTTTCTAACAAAACTAACTAAACTTCCAAAATACAAACTTTAACTAACACACTAAATACAATATTTAAAATAATAATATTACCAACAATTAAATAAGAAACATACCCGAAAATACGAATTCCACAAATTGAATACGTACTCGACCAAAATTTAACTAAGAGAAGATCTTTATAAAATTCCTCCCACAACAAAGCCTTTTTCAAAATTGGAGGCCTTATTGTTGGTGAATGAAACAAATGATCAAGCCCTTCTATTTATATGTTTAGCAAAGGGTAAAGTTCTCAATTTAGTTGATGTGGGACTTGGTTTATACTAATTCTACTAATTTTTTCCTATTTTCAACATACTGAGTGTATTCATTCATCAAGAATTCGTTTCTTAACCAATTCGATCCGTTCAAGTTGCGTTGTTTTCGTTTTATAGAGGAGAACAACAATCATCTTTTAATTTAAAGTTTTCATCATGAATTCATCATCAACTTTAGTCTCAAAGTACACCAAAGCACACATTATAATCAAAACCCAAATTCCTCTTCTTTAGTATAAATACATGAATTTGATTTCTAAAAATTTGTTTCTAGATGACCACTATCAAATTATAAATATCTAATAACATATATAACATCGTAACCCACAAATTCATTAACCAAAACTCTAATTTTGAAAGAAACTCAAGAACACATAAACTAGAAATATAAACTAGATTATGTACCTTTAATTCCTTAAGAAATAAAATTAACCTTATTAGTAAAATTATAATTTCTATTCAACAATTATAATCATAACATTATTTAACAAAATCTCACTTCTCTAATTTAATTATTTAATTAAATTAGAATATCACAATTATACTCGCGTAATAAAATACGTATAAATCTCATCTATTTTATCACACTTAAATAAACTATCTCATACCAATTTTTATCAAATATTTATTTAATATCATAAATATTCATCTAATTCCATAAAGTTTTCAACTAAAATATTTAATGTACTTAATAAATATTTTACTCGCATTATACTAATATTTATATTTTCATGCAATATATTACCTTCTCACTTTATTAAATCAATTATACTTGTATTAATTCACTATTTTAATTAAGTGAATTATTCACACTATTTATGAAACTTAACTCATAATAATTTCCATTGCCCACAAGGCATAATAATTAAAATTATATTATCTCATAACATAATTTCAACTTAATTAAATTAACTAATATTATTTAATTTCTTTAATAGTTTAATTACCTATTAAATCTCACATTCTCCAACATATGAATATATAATTCTCTTCACACCAAATCATATAATTCAAAATATATACACCTCATAATAAGAATTTTAATTATTAAATTCTTATTTTAATAACTTATAAAAATTCGGGTTGTCACATCCTTCCCTCCTTATAAGGATTCCGTCCTCGGAATCAAAGAAACATCCCTTACTCGATTTTTACCAAATCTTTTTTCAAAATTTACTCGGAATATTACATTCACCCTTTCTTCTAAGAATTTCGTCCTCTAAAATTTTATCTATTAATCTTTATTCATTCAATCTATCAAAATAGATTTTACGTTAATAATTTATTCAATCATTGGGTTCTATAATCACTTTCTTTCCACAAAGATCTTTCTACAATTATTAACTTTTCTATTAAAAGTTTTACATTATTCTTTGATAACTCATCTCCTTCTCATATCAACACTTCTTTTCTCACTTATTCAATATATTCATCATTCAGTGTCGTATTCTACGACTTACTCCTTTCTAAGGAATATCATCCTTACCATATTCGCCTTTTTGAATAGCAAGAATCTTCCATAATTGCTCAATAATTAGGAAGGAGTATGAATAACTCAGGAATTTAAAAGATTCAAATCATGTTGAGGGGTCACAAGACTGTGAACTCTATTCTCGGTTTACTAGTACTTCAACTCAATCCTTCACACTGCAAACCAGAATGTTTATCAATCACAAAGACTGAAAACACCCTCCTTACGTACACTAGGTGGCCAGCCTATTGTACCACTACGTTGGGCCGCAACGTAGTGTTTTGTAACGACTATATGCGTTAGGCTCGGAACTATTGTCCCCGAAAACATGTCCCCTTATAGGGTTGTTCACCTCAGCTTTTCAACATCTGAATCCGCACCAAAACAATTTGGTTTGGCATAACTTTTCAATAAACACTTGAATTTCATGAACATCTTTCAATATTCGTCTAGCTGAATCAAATAGCATAGACCTCTACAACAATTCGAACATCAATCGAAATATACATATACATACATACATATGAATTCTCATATCTCAAAGAAATCTCAAAAATCTTTTTATGACGTCATGATACCGCACTGTATTTACAGTCCGTTGAGGATTCCGTCATTTGGTGATTTTATCATACTACATCATACCATAGTGGGCTGACAATCCTTAGATCACATCCAACACTAGGTAATACTGCATTGATGACTCCATCATTTTTATCATCCTTGCACCAGGTTACATGATACATTAATGATATAAAATACATTTTGATATATTGTAAATAATTTTTGTCTAGCCGAAGCAATTAGCATAGACATACGAATAACAGTATTGTTATTAAAACTCACTGGTTCCATCATTTGATCCAATATTTTTCAAGAAAATAGAAGTGTAAACATCAGCACGAAGTCAATAAATTTCGAAAGTCTAGCATAGCTAGTAGATTTAGATTACCTATGCTTCCACCACCAACTTCACTTTCTATAATGATCCATTGCTTAATAGGTCTATCTATTCCTATCATCCTCAATACTCCATTTAAACTTATCTATACCCAGTTCGTCAAACTTACCACACGTTATGAGTTCAGGAACTTTCCACAATCATATGAGTTTAAGAACTTATCCTAGTCAGACCATAGGCGTCCATTCGCTGAGGGGTTCAAAATCATACCATATAATTATGAGTCACGAACCTACAATAAGTATGAGTTTTAAGAACTCGCACTTAACCTTATAATATTCACTAACTATACTCTACCTATCTGTTATACACATGAGAAAAGAATCACCTTCTCAACAAGCATATAACAAATAGCTGCAACCCATACATGATTTGGTCATGATTCCATTTCTAGAACACTAACATCATGACATAATATATGTGAGACCCCGAATTTTATTAAATAAAAGTATTCAATTTTCTTATAATTATTCTATTTAGTAAATGGTTAAATTGATAAAAGGTTAAAGTTAAGGGTGATATGTGAATTTTTTTTAAAGTAAGCAAGTTATCATAAAATAATCGATGATAAAAGTACAGTAATATGCGTGGTTGCATAGTAGCACACAGTATTGATTATTGATGCTTACGTAAGAAGTCACGCAGTTATACTCAATTATTGCTACAGTAATTGCTGCATCATATCTCTCATATTATTGATTCAATTATTGTCACATTATCATCTGCATAATATGTTATATTATTAAATCAATAATTGAGACGACAAAGTTATTCATATTATTATTTGCAATATTGACAATGTTTAGAAGTTCTGTCAAGGAGAGGTTAGATAATCTAATTACGCGCCAATAGGGAGAAATCCTTATCGGAAAGCCTCCACTTTCCTGGGAATGACCTGGTTGTTAAATATTATGAGTTATAATATTAATGATGAATAAGTTCGTGTTGATTAAAGACAAAATTGATAGTTCCATTGTATTGGGATTATTAGTGTTAGTGGAAATTAACATTTATTTCGATAATAATTGATGTCTGGAGGTTATATTGACCAATCGGGCAATTAACCGGATAAATGAGTAATTAATTGCTATTAATTTACATGTTTATAACTATGTGTTCACATGAGTGTACTATTGATTCACATGATTAACTATTAGGGGAGTTAATGCAAGATTGATAATACTTGCATGACTAATTTAAAAATGGAGGTATAGATGGAGGTACTATACTATAATTAATTTTTTCACATGTTTAGAACTATTGAGTCACATGATTTACTATTGATTCACATGATTTACTATTAGTGGTGGTGGTGCAAGTTTGATAATATTTGTAGGACTAAATTAAAAATAAAAAAAAAAGAGGAAGGTATTATACTGTAATATTTCGAGCCCCAAAATGTGCAATTATTGAAACTATATTTTTCTATAAATGAAAGTTCATTCTTCACTCATTTCTCATCAATTCACTAAAGCTATAGAGCAATTATTATAGAGAGAAATTATAGAGAGAAAGAAGAAGAGAAGTCTGCTACCTCACTATTGCAGTATACAGTTTTCTTCTAAGGTAAGGGGTATTATTTCTTTTGTATTCATGAAGAGAGCTTCTATTATTCCATTCTTTATTATTATGTTGTAATAACCTGTCTATGCCAAGTACCGTATATATGGTGAAATTCTTCTGTTATTCCATTCTTTATTATTCTGTTGGAATATCCCGTCTGTGTGGTCTATCGCATGCTTGGTGAATTCTGCTGTTATTCCATTCTTTATTATTCTGTTGGAATATCCTGTCTGTGCGAAATATACATGACCTGGTTCCGTTCTTTATTATTCTGTTAGAATATCCTGTTTGTGCGGATTACGCATGACCTGGTTCCATTCTTTATTATTATATTGGAATAACCTGTCTGTGCGGTTTATCGCTTGCATGGTGAATTCTTCTGTTATTCCATTCTTTATTATTCTGTTGAAATAACCTGTCTATATGGATTATCGCATGCATGGTGAATGATCCTTCGTATTCATTCTTTATTAAATTGTGGAAATAATCTGTCTACGTGGATTATCGCATGGCGGGTGAAAATCCATTTGCAGTTTCGTATATTCTATTATACTCGTATGAGATATCATTTCTTTTGTACTCGTCATGGAATATCATTTTCTTTGGTATTTTTCTTTTACGATTTACTATTTATAGATTACTATTCACCTAGTTACTATTCACTCTAGTATTATTCACTTGGGTATTCGAGGAACTTTTCGTGCCGAAGTACTATTCACGAGTTACTATTCATAGGTTACTATTCACCTGATTACTATTTACTCTAGTATCATTCACTCGGGTATTCGAAACACTTTTCGTGTTAGGATACTATTCACAGGATACTATTCCCGAAGTACTATTCACGGGGTACTATTCACCAAAAAAATATATTCTTTTCTGTCCAAATTATTTTTGGTACATGAATATTATTCTTGAATTTTACTCTGCAAAGCAGTATCATGTTGACAATTTGGATGTTATTGATTTTTGAATAAATTAAATTATAAAATCTTTAAAATTTATCTTGAACTTGTTTTATTGAATTATTATGTTATTGTCATCATCCTAATGCTTATATTGTGATGAAAGTCATCTTTGGCTTACGTGCATAGATGGACTTGGTATGATTATGACCAGGGATTATTCGGTATAATCATGACCGTAATGTGACGAATGATGTGGTGAAAGTCCTCATTGGCCTATAGTGCATTGATGGGCAGTTTTTTGGTATGATTATGACCAGGGATTATTCGGTATAGTCATGACCATTGATGATTTAATGAATATTATTGGCCCATAGTGCAGGGCTGATTCGATGATGTGGTTTATTTATTAAGCTGAGTCTCAGCGATAAAGTTAATGAAAAACTTTTTAAATCATAGAAGATAGTAGATTTTATGCTCTACTTGACTCTTCTAATGGATTGCTTATTCCGCTGAAGTTGTTGATCTATAACTTGTTGTCTATTGTATTCTATCAGTTGTTATACTGTTGAAGGCTAATGATAATTTATTCTACATTATCTTAGTCATAATATTTCCTACTGGGCTAGTTGAGCTCACCCTTTCTTTCACTGTTCTCTTCAGGAAATGAGAATATAGCCGGGACGAGTCGGGAAACGGATTGACGGTCCAGGTGGTTGTTTTAATAGTCCTCACTATTCTATAAAATAGTGTGACAATAAATATAATGAGGACTCCATTGAGTGTGGATATTGTCTAAAAGGCAATATTCTTGTTTAAACTCTCAACTATATTTTGTCGTGTTGTACACGATAATTATATAATTAAGTTTATATTTGATTTATGTACCATGTATTTGGCGACCCAAGGTGGGTGATGTATACCTGTTTTGGGGGCGTCACAGTTGGTATCAAAGCTTAGGGATATGATCCCTGACTGAGATGTGAGACAAGAACTAGGAGGGGAAAGACGGGGAATTCCTTTGCTAGTATGACCTACTTAAGTTTATTTGGTAATTAATTGGTCGGTCAGAGTATAGGGATAATATGTGATATGTGAATTAACCATTATTTTGAATCTATATTCAAGAATGATATCTAAAATACAGGAGATGAGAAATGAGAAAATCATGATAGAGAGAAAATAATTGGGAAGGTACAATCCGAAAAGAAAGAAAGGTATTTTCATCTCTTGGAACTACCAGGAACGTAAATTTCAAGGGCGAAATTTCATAAGGAGGGGAGATTGTGAGACCCCGAATTTTATGAAATGAAAGTATTTAATTTTTTTATAATTATTCTATTTAGTAAATGGTTAAATTGATAAAAGGTTAAAGTTAAGGGTGATATGCGAATATTTTTTAAAGTAAGCAAGTTATCATAAAATAATCGATGATTAAAGTACAGTAATACGCGTGGTTGCATAGTAGCACACAATATTGATTATTGATGCTTACGTAAGAAGTCACTCGGTTATACTGAATTATTGCTGTAGTAATTGATGCATCATATCTCTCATATTATTGATTCAATTATTGTCACAGTATCATCTGCATAATATGTTATATTATTAAATTAATAATTGAGAGAATAAAGTTATTCATATTATTATTTGTAATATTGACAATGTCTAGAAGTTCTATCAAGGACAGATTAGATAATCTAATTGCGAGTCAATAGGGAGAAATCCTTATCGAAAAGCCCCATCTTTCCTGGGAACGACTTGGTTGTTAAATATTGTGAGTTATAATTTTAATGATGAATAAGTTCATGTTGATTAAAGATGAAATTGATAGTTCCATTGTGTTAGGATTATTAGTGTTAGTGGAAATCGACATTTATTTCGATAATAATTAATGTCTGGAGGTTAAATTGACCAATCGGGTAATTAACCGGATAAATGAGCATTTAATTGCTACTAATTCACATGCTTATAACTATATGTTCACATGTGTATACTATTGATTCACATGATTTACTATTAGGAGAGTTGGTGCAAGATTGATAAAACTTGTATGATTAAATTAAAAATGGAGGTATAGATGAAGGTACTATACTATAATTAAATTCTTCACATGTTTAGAACTATTGAGTCACATGATTTACTATTAATTCACATGATTTACTATTAGGGGAGGTGGTGCAAGTTTGATAATACTTGAAGAACTAAATTAAAAATGAAGAAAAAGAGGAAGATATTATATTGTAATATTTCGAGCCGAAGTACTATTCACTAGTTACTATTCATGGGTTACTATTCACCCGATTACTATTCACTCTAGTATCATTCACTTGGGTATTCGGAACACTTTTCGTGTCGGGGTACTATTCTTAGGGTACTATTCCCTAAGTACTATTCACGGGGTACTATTCACCCAAAAAATATATTCTTTTTTGTCCAAATTATTTTTAGTACATGAATAATATTCTTGAAGTTTACTCTACAAAGCAGTATCATGTTGACAATTTGGACGTTATTGATTTTCTGGATAAATTAAATTATAAAATCTTTAAAATTTATCTTGAACTTGTTTTATTGAATTATTATGTCATTACATCATCCTCATGCTTATATTGTGATGAAAGTCATCTTTGGCTTACGTGCATAGATGGACTTAGTATGATTATGACCAGGGATTATTCGGTATAATCATGACCGTAATGTGACGAATGATGTGGTGAAAGTCCGCATTGGCCTGTAGTGCATTGATGGACAGTTTTTGGTATGATTATGACCAGGGATTATTCGGTATAGTCACGACCATTGATGATTTAATGAATATCATTGGCCCATAGTGCAGGGATGATTCGATGAAGTGGTTTATTTATTAATCTGAGTCTCAGCGATAAAGTTGATGAAAAACTTTTTAAATCATAGAAGATAGTAGATTTTATGCTCTACTTGATTCTTTTACTGGATTGCTTATTCCGCTGCTGTTGTTGATCTAAAACTTGTTGTCTATTGCATTCTATCAGTTGTTATATTGTTAAAAGCTAAGGATAATTTATTCTACATTATCTTAGTCATAATATTTCTTACTGGACTAGTTGAGCTCACCCTTTCTTTCACTGTTCTCTTCAGAAAATGAGAATATAGTTGGGACGAGTCGGGGAACGGATTGAAGGTCCAGATGGTTGTTTTAGTAGTCCTCACTATTCTATAAAATAGTGTGACGATAAATGTAATGTGGACTCCATTGAGTGTGGATATTGTCTAGAAGACAATATTCTTGTTTAAACTCTCAGCTATGTTTTGTTGTATTGTACACGACAGTTGTATAATTAAGTTTGCATTTGATTTATGTACCATGTATCTGACGACCCAAGATGGGTGATGTATACCTATTTTGGGGGCGTCACAATATAACCCTAATACACTTAACAGTTCAAACAACTAACAAATCAGGATCTATAAGGCCTGGCATTTGACTGCCAGGCTTGGTTTTTAGGGTTCTTGGCAGTTTTCTAAAATCTTCATTTTTATGCATTTAAGTGTTATGAATTCATGTTTAAGCAACCCAGATAACTAAATAACACATTATTTAACATATCTAAACACTAAAACATAAATTTTATTGTACCTTTAAAGATCTAAGATTACGGTTAGGGTTTTTACCTTTTTAAACAATTCTTGAACTCTTCCTTTTTGATACTGACTTTAACTTGCTAAGGGTTGTTTGTGGGTTGGTTTGTTATGTATTCTTAGTGTAGATTTCGTTAGTTTAAGAAACTAACACTTAGTCATATATAGAAATTCAAGGTAGGGGCAAAAAGCTTAAATTTCTATTTACTTGACAACTAAGCCTTAATCCACTCATGAATTTGATATGAGGTGTCAAGTGAAGGCTGGTAAGCTATTTTTAACACATGTTTCATATCTAACAAGTGGTGACTTATAGATTTGGCCTTATCACTTAAAATGAAAGAAAAATGGTATTTTTGTAATTTCCCCTATACTAAGGTTAATTTAGTAATTTTCTAGTTAATTTTTAGGGTAATTTAGTCATTTCACATACTTATGTAAAACTTTAAATTTTTTTAATTAAGTTTTTGGTCATTAGGGTTTTAAAATTTAGAATTAGGGTTTAATAATTAAAATTAGGGGTTAATAATTAGGGTTAGAGTTTTCTAATTTATAATTAGGGTTTCCTAACGAGAAGTTCACCAATTAAATTTCTACATTACTATACTTAATGCTAATCACATAGTACTCATATAATTATAAATATACCAAGTCATGATTTCTTGTTATGACCCTAATTAGGGTTAGGGTTTCTAATCTAAGATTAAATTCTTAAATTAGGGTTTCATTATTAAATTTTAGGATTCTAACTTATAACTGATCTTACCAATGTTATAGCTTAATTATTATAAAAATTCTTATAATTAAACACATAAAGCACACAAATTTTAATTACAATTATAATAATGTAATTAACATTCTCAAATTTTATTAATAATCCTAATTTAGGTTCAGATTATTACATTCACTCGCCTTATAAGAATTTCGTCCCGAAATTAAAAATATATTTTATAAAAACAAATGTGGGAATTCTTCTCGCATTTTATCCTCAAGCTCCCACGTAGCTTCTTCGATATCATGATTCTTCCAAATCACCTTAACCGATGATATAACCTTATTTCTCAACACATGTTCCTTCCGATCAACTATCTGTACCAGAACTTCCACATAAGATAAATCTTTCTCGATCTGGACAGGTTCATAGTTTACAACATATTTGTAATCTAGTTTATATGGACGTAGCACAGACACATGAAATACATTATGGATGTGTTCTAACTCAGGGGGTAGGGCTACCTTATATACTAAATCACCTATCCTTCTTAATATTTGAAATGGTCTAATGAATCTGGGGCTTAACTTTCCCTTTTTACCAAAACGAATCTTGCCTTTCTACGGGGATACTTTGAAGAATACATGACTCCCAACACAAAATTCTCGTAACTGTCTATGTTGATCTGTATACTTTTTTTGTCTATCTTAAGATGCTTGCAATCTTTGGTGTACAAGTTGAATCTTCTCAGTGGTTTGTTGAACTATCTCAGGTCTTAGCATTTTCCTTTCCCCAACTTTGTCCCAACACAAAGGTGTTCTACACTTTCTACCGTACAAAGCTTCATATGGTGGCATCCCTATGCTGGCATGGTAACTATTGTTGTAGGAAAACTCTACCAAAGGTAACTGATCCTCCTAACTTCCTTTGAAATCCATGATACAGGTCCTCAACATATCTTCTAATGTTTAAATGGTTCTCTCACTTTGTCCATCTGTTTGTGGGTGATATGTTGTACTTTATCTCAACTGAGTTCTTAAGTGTGTTTGAAGACTCCTCCAGAAATTTGAAGTAAACCATGGGTCTTAATCTAACACTATAGATACAAGAACTCCATGCCTAGAAATAATTTTGTTTATGTATAACTTAGCTAATTGGTCAAGAATATAAGTGATCTTAATAGGCAAGAAATGGGCTGATTTGGTGAGACGAGCAACTATTACCCAAATGGCATTGTGGCCTTTTTACGTGACAGGAAGTCCTACCACAAAGTCCATAGTGATGTGCTCCCACTTCCACTCAGGAATCGGTAGAGGTTGTAACAATCCACTCGGCTTTTAATGTTCGGCTTTAACTCCTTGGCATGTGAAACACTTGCTTACCCATTCCACTATTTCTCTCTTCATGTTCGACCGCCAAAAGTGTTGACTCACGTCTTTATACATCTTAGTACTCCCCGGGTGTACGTCAAACTTAGAGCTATGAGCTGCTTTTAGGATTTCATCTTTTAGTGTTGGTACTGATGGAACCCAAATTCTATCCTCATACCTCAGTACTCCATCTTTATCTATTCGAAATTTGATGTTCTTTTATTGAGTTATCTCTGTTTTACACTTTTGACACGTTTCATCTTTCTCCTGTATTTCTTTGATTCAGTCTATTAAAGTGGAGCCAGTTTCTATCACAAATAACTTCTGGTTAGGGTTAGCTGGAACGCTTACTTGGATCTCGAGTCTTTCAAATTCTTTTATCAGTGCCTCGTTGTTTGTTATGACATTCAACTTTTCTTGATTCTTTTGACTCAATGCATCTGCAATACCGTTGGCTTTACCAGGATGATATAGGATTTCACAGTCAAAATCTTTTATCAAATCTAACCACCTCCTCTACCTCATATTCAACTCCTTCTGTGCAAAAATATACTTCAGACTTTTGTGATCTGTGTATATTTCATACGTTCCACCATACAAATAATGTTGCCAAATCTTCAAAGCAAAAACTATCGCTGTGACGCCCCCAAATCTGTGTATCTTTCAACTCGATAGATGGTGCTACACGGTACTCATATCTGTACATTCATTCTATTGAAACAACATCAAACTGTGTGTATCAATGACATTCTTATTACATTAATAATATTACATCTCGTTCCCAGGTTCTGAAACCAATACATTCTTTGTTCATCATAATATAATACATACACTTACTAGTCTATTACAAGATAAACTAATCATTCATCTTTGCCTTGCCTTTACCTCTACTGGAACCCTCGGTTCGCTTGACCTTCGCTGCAATCATATGATTCAAGCAAGAAGTGAGCATAACTAGCTCAGCAAGTCTAATAATGTATAATATAAATACCCCTTCAAGAATCATAGGATTATTCTTCAATAACTGAACAATAGTTATGAAGTACTATGAAACATTGAATAGCACCTCTTATCTCATAAAAAAAATTCCGAAGTACATATAGTAGTTTGGAAATTCTAAGTAGGTTCATAGACCATGAACATTCTCTTTAGCTTTTATTCATGAAAAGGACAACCCGGCACTAAGTCCGTAAGTCTGATATTTCTTACGAGCACTTCTAGGTGATCAGCCTATAGTACTCTATGTTGATCAACACAACATTCTTTAAACGTATGTACGTTTAAGTTTTTGGTAACCTCGCGTGCCCATCGAATAATCGATGTAAAATATATTTGTTTATTCATACTCAGGCTTACCTTGAATCCGTACCAAATAATTGGCATAGGATAGCGTTATCAATTCTATATTGAAAGACTTGTAAAGAAATTAATCAATCTTTCAAGAATAGTCTAGCCGAATTAAAACTGGCATCAACCCTTTCGTAAAACAATTCATGCATCTCATAACATGAATCACTGAAACCTGGCTAACACGAAGGTTAGACAAGCGATAAGAAAAACTTGCCTTCAGCGTCTGCTACAGTAAAATTACTTTCTTTTTCAGTCTTTACAGTCTCTACAACATATAACAACATAACATACCACATTAGGTCATGAATGAACATACATGGTTCCTAATGAATATTACCCTTCTTCTCAATCTAATCATGTATTAAATTTGTTATTATTGGTTCCAGCTTGTCGTTATAAATTACATCGTTCATACCAACTTATTTCTCTTCTATAACTTAACTGAAATTATTTCATTAATACAACTCGTTTTGAGTTAATATCCCGAGTGTTTATGATAGCGATCCTTAGAAAAGAAAATGAAAGGGTTAAAAGATATATAAAACTCAAAATATAATTGAGTTCAAGTGAAAGTTATGAAATGAAACTTAGAATTTGTTAAAGTAATGAATGTAGTAGGAAATATAAAACCTATATTTAGATAAAATGATGAAAGATTACTTTGAGTTATTTGTTTAATTTGTGTCTTCGATTCTGGGGACAAAATCTTTCCAAGTAGGGAAGATTGTAACGAATGAGTGGTTTGAGTTGTGATTCTGAGGACAGAATCCTTGTAAGGAGGGAATGATGCAACAATCCAGATTTTTAATTATAATATTTAAATATTTATTGAATTATATAAATATTTAATGGATGTGTTTATCGTTGAATAAATATTTGTTTAATTGATTTGATTTGATTTGGTTAATTATTAATTTAATAAATAATTAATGAGTTAAGAAAAATAATTATTTTGAAATAGTAATCTAATTTAATTTAATAATTAAGTTAGAGAGTTTATAATGATTAAATAAATTATTATATTATGCAATGAATTGTTATTAGAATTAATTAAATTAAGTATGAAAACTTAATTAAATGAAAGTGTGACAAATAACTATATTATAAGTGGTTATTAAAATAAATTAAAGTAATTTTAATTTAGTTTGTCAAGCAAGGCTTAAATATATTAAGTCTTTAATTTTTTAAATTATTTTGCCAAACAAAGCCCTATAGCTTTTGGATTTTAAATTTTTATTTATAAATTAAATAAACCAAATATAAATAATATATAAATAATTTTAGTAACTGATAATTTACTAAGGACAATTAGTATAGCGTCAGTTTTTAAGTTTGAAAGGTGAGTGTTGGTTTTAGTTTAAAATTACGTCTTTTGTATGTGGACTAAACCTAAGCCTAAGTATGAAAGAGAAGAAGTTTAGAGAAAAGAAAACAAAGAAATGTTTGAGAGAGAGTTTTGAGAGAGAATTGAGAGCTGTGGATTTCAAGTATTCTAGCAAGGTTTTCTAAAAAACAACAACAAAAGGTATGTTTTAAAACCTTAATATATATATGTTTTACGTTCTCTGTGTTTGTGTTCTTGAGGTCCACCCACCGTGTATAAAGTTTTTACAAAATTCTGTAATTGTAGTTATATAACTGAACTATGGTGATTATGTGGGTTCATGATGTTAGAACAAGTGTTTAAACAGGTTTAATTAGCTTACTTATGATTTGGGCTTGCATTAATCCACATTGGATTATTCAATACAATCATTTGGGATTTAACATTACTTACACTTGGGCTTGCATATTAACTTCTATTGGACTTTATAAATTGCTACACAATCCAACAAGTCCATTTCATTTGGCTTAAAGCCTTAAAATGTATACTCTACGTATTATTCTCGTATTCTCACTCGTATACATATTCAACATATTCGGCATACCATCATTCATAAATACTTGTATAATACCTCATATCATACTCGTATTCATTACCTCGTACAATACCTACGTATTATATGATCATCGCTTTAATTCATTATACGCATTTCATTTCCTTCTCAAAAATCACTTTCCCTAACCGTTAGGTTTTAAGTCTGCAGGCAAAAAACTGTGTTTGCCATAACTGAAATATTATTAGATATTCCATCTTACCTTAATATTCTATCGTTAAGTATTTCTCGGAAGTTCAAAAATAATTTTCGAGCAGAAATGCGTGAATAATGTTTTTTAGAAAATTTCTCGGAAAGATTTTATTTTCGTCTTGGAAATTCAAACACTTTAATTCCTTCAGGTAGCCAAAATACTACGATGTTTCGACGTTTCGAGGTTATAGAACGACATTCAAATAGCTTACTCCCATAAGTAATCAATTAAATTTATTTAATCCACATAATCAAATAAAAATTTAATTCTCATAAAAATTCTATTTTCTTGGGCGTTACAAACGCGGCTAACTCCAGATCATGAGTAAGATACCTTTTCTTATAATCCTTGAGTTATCGCGAAGCATATGCGATCACCTTACCATGTTGCATCAATACAAAACCTAAACCCCTATGTGAAGCATCACTGTACATCACAAGACCACCAGTATCATCTGGTAAAGACAACACTAGTGCAATGCTTTATAATTTCTTTAACTCTTGGAAACTTTCTTCACATTTATCTGTCCATACTCACCATCTTTCGAGTTAAATTGGTTAGTGGGGTCGGTATTTTTGAAAAATCTTTTATAGAACGTCGGTAGTACCCTACTAAACTAAGAAAACTTCATACCTCGGTTGGAGTTGTTGGTTGATCTCAATTCATGATTGTTCCTATCTTTGCCGGATCTACTGCTACCCCATTCTTCTCAATTACGTGACCTAAGAACTGAACTTTCCCTAGACAAAATTCACATTTAGAAAAATTTGCGTAGAGTTGTTCCTTTCGTAATATCTCTAATACCCTCCTCAAGTGTTTAGCATGTTCCTCCCGTGTATTCGAGTATATTAAGATATCATCGATAATAACCACCAAAAATTTATCCAAACATGACTTAAATACTCGATTCATTAAATCTATAAAAGTTTTCAGTGCATTAGTTAACCTAAAGGACATCATAAGAAACTCATAATGTCTGTATCGAGTCCTAAACGCTATCTTCGGCACATCTTCTTTTCTTACCTTCAGTTGATGATAACCCGATCGTAGGTCAATTTTTGAAAAATGCTCGGCTCCTTTTAATTGGTCAAACAAATCGTCAATCCTTGGTAGGGGATACTTATTATTTATCGTCAACTTATTTAATTCATGATAATCTATACATAATCATAAAGTCCCGTCCTTCTTTTTTATAAATAACATAGGTGCTCCCCATGGTGAAACACTAGGTTGTATGTATTTCTTGTCTAAGAGTTCTTATAGCTGAACATACAACTCCTTCAACCATTCTATATAGTGCCTTTGAAACTAGTGTTGTACTAAGTGCAAGGTCGATCACAAACTCAATCTCTCTGTCAAGAGGAAGACCAGGTAAGTCATTTGGAAATACATCCGAAAACTCATTTATTAAAGGGATTTGATCTAGTTTTCCCCCTTCCTTCCTTGTATCAACAACATAGGCCAAGTAACCTGTTCCACCCTTTCTAAGTAATCTCTTAGCCTGCATAATTGTTAAACAACAGACTTGTGTTTGGTGAATAACTTCCCTTGAATACTACTTTCGTCTTTAAAGATGTTCCTAAGCTTACTTGTTTTCGCTTAAAATTAATCAGTACCTTATAACTACCCAACCAATCCATCCCCAAAATCATATCAAACTCCCCTAACTGTATAGGGATAAGTTTTATCGGAAACTTGTGTCCCTGAATTTCTACACTATAATTTTTATGTACTGTATGCACGGGGATTATTTCTTTGTTAGCAATTTCTATGTTGAATGGTACGTCTAGGTCTTCACATGATATTTTTAATTTCTTAAAAAAATCAACAGATGCAAACGAGTAAGAAGCGCCAAAGTCACATAACACATAAGCATTTTTAGCATCAATCAGGATAATACCTGTTACCACGTCTTGTGTCGTAACAGCATCCCTCACCGTCATGTTAGTGAATAACTTCCCTTGAATATTACTTTCGTCTTTAAAGATGTTCCTAAGCTTACTTGTTTTTGCTTACAATCAATCAGCGCCTTATGACTACCCAACCAATCCATCCCTAATATCACATCAAACTCCCCTAACTGTATAGGGATAAGGTTTATCGAAAACTTGTGTTCCTGAATTTCTACACTACAATTTTTATGTACTGTATGCACGGGGATTATTTCTTTGTTAGTAATTTCTACGTTGAATGGTACGTCTAGGTCTGGACATGATATTTTTAATTTTTTAAAAAAATCAACAGTTAAAAACGAGCAAGAAGCGCCAAAGTCACATAACACATAAGCATTTTTAGCATCAATCGGGATAATACCTGTTACCACGTCTTATGCAGCAACAGCATCCCTCACCGTCATGTTAAACGTTCGTGCATTTGGGCGATTCTGAGCAACTCCTGCTACTATCGATCACGGGTTATTGTCGATGTTTTGAGTTCATCCCACATTTGCCTTTTTGGGTTTCGGGCAAACCTTAGCCACGTGTCCCTTCGCCCCGCAGTTGAAACATTTTATATTGTTGCTCTTGTTCTTCTTCTTTGGACACCAATTTGAATAGTGCCCCTCTTCTCCACAGGTATAACACTTCGTTCCACTAAAATAACATACCCCTTTGTGATTCTTCCCACAAATTGGACATCAATCAATCCTTGGATTGATGTTACTACTTCCCCCTTTATTTCAGAAGTTACCTTCTTCTTTCCTAAGGTTATTTGGAAAAGCCACCTCCCATTGATGAGTGGAATTTTATACCTATGATTTGGACATCTTTAGGGCTTAATTCTTTGTTAACTTTAAGTATTTTTAGTGACATATTACTTGTTTTTGTGTTTATGTTGTAGGAAACGGCTTAGGAAGGTCAAAACATGAAAATAAGAGCTTAGTCGCATTTTTGTAATTTTTGAAAAAGTACCCCCGCCGGGGTGGGGGTTTCCTAGTGTAAAAAGCCCGCGGTGGCGGGGTTGTCGAGAAGAAAAAGGAGTTTTAAGAATTTGAGTTCGAGGAGGATTGATTAGAGCTGTTTGTTTCAAGGACTTTAAGGACTCTAAAAGACACATGAATAGGCATATAAAAGGAGGAGAATCACAAGGATTAAGGGAGGATTCCATTAGGTTATTATTTTATTAGATTAGAACAAAACCCTAGTTCTTATGAGCAGGAGTAAGAAGGAACTTCAAATCTGCAGACAACAGATTATATCTTCTTATCTACTTCTATTTTTATCTTTTAATATTTATTCAATTGTAGATTCTTGGTTTTAATTCATTAATCATGAACCAAATCTTTTATTTAAGATTACAATGGAGCTTATTGCGTAGTTTATTTTAATATGCTTCTCTATTAATTATTGTTGATTATTCTTGGATTGTCTATTATGGTTTATACTTATTGCTTAATTGCCTAGCTAACAATTACCATGATAATCTATATGAACTCGAGAGATGGATTATGGATTTAGATCTGATCATAATAGCATGTGATTATATTTTCTGCATGGTGTTGGAATTCATAATTTTTGTCTAGGATAGAGATATACCTATGCATCGCATGTAATCTGATAAAGAACTTGTGCTTAAAATCCTCTTTAATTGTAATGTACATAGAGATATAGTGAATTAGTTAATTAGGATGCTCTTCTTAATTCTATCATCTATGGATTTAAGTTAATTTGAGTATGATGCATTGAGAGATGATCATATTTATTTATGTGTTCTTGATTAACAATTCAGAATAGTGAGCATAATTGATAAGAAGTGTATTAATTTAAATGAAGCAATAAGTGAAGTTGTGATCTTAAATCTCCATAATCTGATTTTTAATTAGTGGTAATTAGAATTTGATTAATTAAATAATTTAATTCATAACCTTAAATTGATTGTTTAAATAAAATTAGTTTGGCTAAGAGTTAGTATTTGGTAATTTGTATTAATAATTCCTCGTGGGAACGATTCTCTACTTACACTTTATTACTTGTTGAGCACGTATACTTGCGTGTTGTACGTAACTAGATTTTACACCAACACCCATCTCTTTTTGTTGTTGTTGTTGTTGTTGATGATGATGTTACTCCCACTAATACTTCCTTTTCCTGTATTATTCTTCTTCTCTTCCTTATGAAACTTCAGTAGAGCATCTCCCTCCTTCTCAGCTATAGTAGCTTTTTCAAGAATCTTTGAGAAAGTCGTTACTTGAAACACTGATATTTTGCTCCTAATTTAAGGTTTCAGCCCCTCCTCAAACCTTCTAGTCTTTCTTGCCTCAGTATCCATCTAGTGTGATGCGAATTTGGCCAACTCATTAAAGCTGGTTGTGTACTGAGATACCATCATCTCTCCTTGCTTTAATTCCAAAAATTAAACCTCCATGTGATCTTTCATTGAATTCGGGAAGTAATTTGCAAAGAAAACCTCCTTAAACCTATCCCACGTAACGATCCCTTCTCCAGCTTGATTTTTGTTAGCCTCCCACCAATGATTTGATTCCTCTTTTCAGAAAGAATGTAGCAAAATCAGTCTTTTGATCCTCATTCACTTTAGTTACTTTAAACATCTTTTCCATTTTCATAATCCGAGCCTGAGCCTTTATTGGTTCGTCAGTCCCATTAAACACTGGGGGTCCTACTAACTTACAATCATTAAATTGGGTAGTGTTTAAGGTATTTGGTGTGGTTGGTAATGGATTTTCTTACCTTCCCTGTAGAGCTTCTAACAGAATATTTGCTAATTCTTGTATTGGGTTTTCTTCTATTTCTTCCACAGTAACTTCCCTTTGTGGTCTTCATCACGGTGCCATTTATCTAAAGATAGCAAACAACTAGGTGTAAATAAAAATAAAATAATTAACATTTTAGTTCTACATAAACTTATATTTCACATATATAGCTAGTGATTTATAGGGTATCACTAGATACACACCAAGAAAGAAAAATACATAACCGACTAGTGATTTATACCTATCACTAGCTACATACTAGAATTCCCTTAACATGTTGGGAATATAATATTATCATAATACCGATCACTTCTTCTTTTCTGTTAACTTATTTTTCTCCTCTTCTAGTTCTTCCTCCAGTTTCTTAATTCTATCTTCCAGATCATTAATCTCTCTGCCTAGTATGGACTCTGATTGATTAATCGAGGATTCTATTATTGATAGCACTGGATCCTACTTCTTCCTGAAATACTGGATTAGGATGTGCCATATGTAATGGTACCGCTTACACTATCAATTGTTTTTCTTTCGACATTCTACAATTAAATTTATTATCTGGATCAACACAAGAAAATAATCACAACTTATTTTATATTGTTTCATTTCTTCTAATAAATTTCCTTAATTCATCTATTGAAAACTGTTTTTTAGATTATCTTCTTACTACTTTAATGGTCTAATTCCTCTAAGTTTATATGCTAAGGTATTGTCTCCTAAGGTTTCTAACCTATGGCTTTGATACCAAATTGTGATGCCCTAAAATCTCTACACTCCTTGTAGCAGATTTGGTGCTCACATAAATATTCCATAAGATATTAATTTCTATCAATCCAAGATTCACAGTATTCATAATAGACAGTAGTTCTCGTCAGAACAATTACCGTGATATGAATATTATCACTCAGATGTATAGACTTATAATCTTACAGACATTTCTTTCATATCAATAATTCATATCCATCTAACATTCACATTATTAATGACAAGATTGTTCTTGGAACCAAGGGGCTCAACCTCAGTGCTTACCGAACTCCCAAGATCATTGAATACCCTCATTCAGATAAATAGTTCATATTAATAATGTACTTGATTCTAACTCTGAAAGTAGTATGCACACAAGCCAATCATGTTTGATGATAAAGCATATACTTTGTAACAATCTTATTTATTTATTAATAAAAAGTATTAATTTATTAAAGGCTTCTAAATTATCTACATGATGTTGTTTTATAATATGTGATAAACCCATAGTTTTAAGCAATGTTTTTAGAATAATGACGATGATCATTCTAATGAGATCTAAATTCTTAGAAAGCTTAAAACTAAAATAGTTCCCAATCATTGGATTACTAAATTGGGGATTAGTGAATTCGGATAGATTGGTACATACGTTGCTTGCTCATTGGATGAGGATGATTGATCTCATGATCATTTGTGTGGAGACACTAAAGCAAGTATGTAGGTGCTTATTAGAGAATAAGTTCACTGAATGTGGATAGCTAATGAATACCTAATGGAGTTTTACTTGCATGTCAAAAGGAATACCTGTAGTGATAGTAGTACAAGTGATCCTTGAACTTGAGATCATCATAGTATCTTGTGTATGATGAGTTATACTTTGACTTATTCCTTAAGACCCTTAGGCAATATCAAAGGGTATGCTTGGGTATAATAAATTATACATGGAGATAATGTATGACCAATAAAGAATCTACCGCTTCTAGTAAAAGAAGAGAAATGTCCTATGTGATTCGATAAAAGACAACCCAGTAGTCCTTGGCCAAGGCAGAATGAAATTAGAAAGGAGTTTCTAATTTGTATTATTTGGTGTTGTGCATCTAAGAATTGAAAAACATATAATTAAATAAAATAAAACTTTACAGTAATTTCATGTCTTATATTTAATTGGGACATTGTATGGTGGAAGGATTTAACTGTACGGTAACTATTAACTCAAAGGTTCTTTTATGATTAATGTTAAAATCTATATTATCTGGAAAGTCGTTGATATCGCTAGGGAGGCTTATCCCTATTGTAGAAAAAATATTATTTATTTAAATAAATTAATAGTTTAATTTATTTATTTACATAAGATTAGAATTGTTCTAATTGATTTATTCACAACGGTTTAATATGGAGAACCTAAAGGGTCACACCATAAAAGAAGGAATAATTATTTAAGAAGTTAATGGCATAATCGTAATAATAATTGAGTAAATTTAATTTAATCTATGGTGATATAATAAATTAAATAGCTTAATATTTATTATTTAATATTTTGAAAATATTAAATATAAATTAATAAGAGGAGTTTTATTATTATTATTTAATTCCTAAAAGAGTTTGAGAATTAATTAATAAAAGTACTCTCATTTACATCCTAATAAGATTAGGAGACTAATTAATTAAAAGAGTTTAATTAATTATTCCTAATAAGATTGGGAGCCTAATTAATTAAAGGAGTTTAATTAATTTAAATAAAACCCAATTCCTTAATTGTTAAGGAGGGTTGCCCACATCTATAAATTAGATGAGTCTTATTATGGGTGATAGAGTTGTTATTGACTTTTTTACAGCATACGTTATTCCAATAGTTGGGAGAGTACACCCTTTCTATGAGAGATAGAAAAATTAGGGTTTTGCCAAACACCCATATTCTTGAATCTTTCTTCTTCTTTGGTGGATCACCTCTAGAGGCCAAACACTTGGGTGGCTAACGTTGATCAAAGAAAGAAAACAAGCCCGATGGAATCAAGTTGAACACGAAAAAGATTGGAGGTGAACTTGTACTTGAGGAAGCTCGAATCTTCAAGAGTATGATTCTTGTTCTTCACATTTTCGTTTAATTAATAATTATGCATAAAGGATGATCCGGGTATATGGTTTGTAAAATTTTAAAACTCTGATTTTCTATGCTTCCGCTTAATTTGTGCAATTTAATTGCGTCCATGAATATTACAAACCTAACAATGGTATCAGAGCCAAACCTTTATGCGAAATATTAATTGTTCAAGATTCGATATGTATATTGATATGTGTTTAAAATAATTTAATTGGGCATAATTTGTTGTATAAGAATTTAAAAAAAGAAAGAAAAGGAAAAGCGGTAATGATTTCAGAGAAAAAAAATATGGTGAACTGGTTTTGGTTTTACGATGTCCTTCTCTGCGTGGTTCATTTACTTTTTGAAATCTTGATCCTGTTATCAGTACTTGCATTGTTGCGTTGGACTGATTAATATATATATGTCTTTAAATATATATATATATATATATATATATATATATATATATATAATATTCTTAATTATTTTATAATTAAAATAAAAAAAAAGTTTATTTTAATTTTAAAATTAGAATTTCATGCTAACTAATTAGAGTTGGAATTGGATTCCATGATAACTAATTTGATTTGAAAAAGGATTCCATGTTTCCTTAAATAAAGAGTTTATTTAGATATGAAATAAGATTTCATATTATTCAAAATAAAGGAGTTTATTTGTGAAGAGGAAAGAAAATACGTGTTTCCTTAAATAAAAGAGTTTATTTTTGCTTGGAATTGGATTTCATAATTAATTAAAATATAGGAGTTTATTTTTATTAAAGATTTTGATTAAAATAAAATAGTTTATTTTATTCAAAATTGGATAAATTAAAATAAAAGAGGTTTATTTTGATTTAAATTTGGATTAAATAAAAGAGTTTATTTTGATTCAAAATTAGATTTTATGCTAACTAAATTTGCCTATTAAATGATATCAATATATATATTGAATGTTTATTATTCATGAGATGAATTTTATTTATTGATGCATATGGTGATGTGTATGATAATAAATGGGATTGATTATGGACTATTGACCAATGTGATTAGATTTTATTTTAGTTAGATGCATGAATGTATGAGTTTTATTAAATGGAGTCTGCGTACCTCGTCTTCTCTAATTTTTCTTAATGTAAACTCTATCTCTCTCCTATGTACTTCCCTTTGACTGCTGATCAAGGTTTCTATTTATTTTAAATAGTTTTGTAATAGGAATAATTAGAATTAATTTTGAAGAATTAGAGATCAAGAAAAAAGGAGCGCTTGAAGACCCATTTGTAATGGATCCCGGGTTTAAATGTAATAGTTATATTTAAATATTAATTCTTGTAACCCTAGGGTTTGACCTTTTGATTCACTTGGTGGCTCTAGTGAACCAAACTAGAATAAAAGTCTATAATCAATCCGGGTAGAATATAGTATTCTATAGGTGCACACTGATACTATATATATATATATATATATATATATATATATATTATATATATATATATATATATATATATATATATATATATATATTATGCAAACATGCTTCGCATGTTCATTAATATGACACGTATTTTATATATATATGTGCATGCTCGCTAAACAAAATGGGATAAATTAATAACAAGCCCCTCAAATTTTTTTAATTAAGTCCTAAGCGTTCAAAGATATTTAGAATATCGAACGTCGCCTTCTAGCATGATAAAAAATAATAGAGTATCAATTAATTATTATAAGTTTGTTGTGTCACCACAAGACTTATCTTAATTCTTTGTTATGTTAATTTAATCACATTTGATGCTTATAAAAAAAATTGAACAATGTTGTTTTGTTGTGTCACCACAAGGATAATATTTTTCTTTTTTGAATTTATGGAGTGCTAGGTTAGACTTAACTTGGATAAATTTGATTCAGATGTGCCACCACTTGATCAAAATAATCTAAGAGACAAAATACAAGGAGTTGCATAGTTGATGTAATTGACAAGAGTTGTCTACTATTTATTTATACTATGGTTTGTTGTGTCACCACAAGGCTCTATACATTTGAA